>CM026203.1:7679358-7814358 GCA_014839995.1 Xenentodon cancila
CGATTACTAAAGAGCATAGAATACCAACAATGTAACAGCAACTCATGATGAAATCTAAGCTTTCATTGCAGCTTTGCTTTATTTCTGTTACTTAAGGTTGTTACACAGAGAACTTGTTCTCTCTTGAGGCAGCAAGAACAAGAACAAAATTCTTCCTGAACAGGACATTTCATACCTGACTAGAAACTCGTGTGCAGAACTCCGGGAGTCCTCGCAGGCCCCTCCCAATGCAGCACGTACACACACAAAAAATTAAAAGGATTATAGATCAGCATGAAATCAAACATTACTGGTGTAGATACGGCGCAGTGTGAGATCTAAATGTCTCTGAGTCGCCAGGCGTGCAAGTGATTTGTGTCGCTTCCTGCTCCTAAAGTTGGGTTTCAAGCGCGGTCACGTTGAGTTGATGCCTCACATAAAAGATTCAACACAGGAAAAATGAGAGACAGATATGTTCATGCCAGAAACAAGCCAGCTTAACCTGTGACTTTTGACATTAAAAAAAAACAAACTTTCCAAAAACATTGAACAAAAAAATGCCCAAAACACACACAAACACCAAGCTCAAAGTCGCTTATAAGAAGCAGAACTGGCAACCCTGCACATGTGCCGCCACAGAAACAACATAACAGAGACAGCACGGTGACAGTGATGATGACAGGATTTGTTGTTACTGTTTGCGATTGCCAAGGCGATGAGTAAGAATCAGCCTTTATGTGGCGTGTTGACTAGAACGTGAGCCCCACTGAGGATACTTTTTATTACCGTCCTAATTGTACTGTATATTTATGTGTTCAGCGCGTGTTGGAGCAGCAGATGTGCTTTAGCAGTAGTTTCATTTGGAGACTGGCGAGGACTGGGCCCAGATGTTGGGGACTTCCTGTGTTGCAACAAAGTCCTTCACGATGCAGCAAGATTCACATCCTCCACCAACTCTAATGGACTTCAGTTGTCAAAAGTTCTGAATGTTTGATATGCAAAGGTCTGACAGGTCGTGGACCAGAATATAAAGTTTTATTTTTTCTTTCAAAGCTCCCGTGCCTGTGGTGCCAAATGTTAATTACGTCGATGTTTGTACTCTGCACCTCCCTGAGGTCATTAGTCTCGTCACACTGTCAGTAGTAACACCGCGACTGAGCTGCATTTCCCCGTCGACGTTTCCAGTTAAAGTTAAAAACACAACTTCACCTACTCCTAAAATTCCTATATTTATATATATATATATATATATATATATATATATATATATATATATATATATATATATATATATATATATATATATATATATATATATATACTTCCTGGGGACGTAAGGCTGCAAAATGTTTAATATGAATTGGTGTTTGACCATTTAGAGACAAATAGGCAGAAGCTTGGCCACATCACTCCTGTGCTGTATTCCTGGGTAAATGTAGAATCCACTTTAAACTCTTGCTGTTTGTTTTTAGTGCTATAAATGGCTTTGCTCCCTCTTCTCTCTGCAATATTTTAAATTTCCGTCAACCCAGAGAACTTGGCGTTGACCAGGCCAACATTTGTTAGAGGCTCCACAGACAAGGGTGAAAATGTGTCTTGATCGCTCTTTTGCAGCAGC
This sequence comes from Xenentodon cancila, assembly GCA_014839995.1. Taxonomy (NCBI): domain Eukaryota; kingdom Metazoa; phylum Chordata; class Actinopteri; order Beloniformes; family Belonidae; genus Xenentodon; species Xenentodon cancila. Next base: position 7,680,956 of record CM026203.1, read on the forward strand.
TGGTCCTGAACCCTGGACCACGCCGCTGGTCCTGAACCCTGGACCACGCCGCTGGTCCTGAACCCTGGACCAGGCCGCTGGTCCTGAACCCTGGACCAGGCCGCTGGTCCTGAATTACAGTGCCTCACTTCAAATCCAAACTTATTCAGATTTTCTTCTTCTTTGTTGTTTCATACTTATTTTTTTTTTTTTTTTTTTTTTTACTGGAATGTTTTTTATCATAGTGTCTGTGTCTTATGATTATTTTTGTAGTACATGTTTTCATTTGATTTCAACTGTGAAGCACTCCTTGTTTTAAATGTGCTATACAAATAAAGAAAGATTGATTGATTGATTGATTGATTGATTGATGGATGGATGGATGGATGGATGGATGGATGGATGGATGGATGGATGGATGGATGGATGGATGGATGGATGGATGGATGGATTGATTGATTAATATACGTTAAAACGAGAATTTTAAAGTGCACTCTGTAGTGAATGAGCCAGTGCAGCTGGATTGGTAAAGGGGTAACATTTGAATACGTAAAATATTTTGGTATTGGCCCTGCAGCATGTAGAAATAGTTACAATAATCGAGATGTGATGAGATGAAATCATGAATGATAATCTCCATCTCAGATTGTGACACAATTGGACTCAGCGTGGCAATATTTTATTTAATAAAAAAAATAACAAACCTGCGATTATATAATTGCTAGTTTATCATATAATAATACAGGAATTCAAAGACTACATAGACTCAAGAGTTACCCCAAGGTTCCTCACTGAGGGTTCAACAAATGAGGCAAGTGGATCAAGACTCTACCTTCTTAGAGAGAAGTCTGTCAGGGCCACAAACAAGAACATTGTCATTCATTGAACTCCTGACAGAATCCAATCACCTAAGCAACTAAAAACATCCTGTTTAAAGGAAATGTAAAGCTGAATATCATCAGCATAGAAATGACAACAACTGTCATTACAAGAGCCTAAAATACACAGCAAAGAGAGCAGATATAAAGTAAACAGTCGATGATTGACGGTGTCAAAAGTCCAGCAACAATAGTACGAGACAAAGTCCTGCATCACTTTGCATCATTAGTGACTGTAAGACGGGCTGTTTTAGGGGAGTGAGCCCTGTGAAAACCGGACTCACAGGGATCAAGGATGCTGTGTCCAATCTAAAGCAGCTGTAAGTTGTCAGTAAGATTTTTTTTTTTAAATCTTAGAAATAAATGGCAAGTTTCAGATGGGCCTGTAGTTGCTGAAAGGGAAGTAAGGAAAGCCCAGGTTTTTTAGAAGGAGGAATGATGACAGCATGCTTGAAATAATCCGGGACTTGACCAGACAGCAGGGAAGAATTAATTCTTGTGAACACACAGGGAGCAATAGACTATAGACATATTTAAATATATGGATGTAGGTAAAACATCAAAAGAACAAGAAGATGCCTTCATTGAGCCAACTAATGTGGCCAGCTCTGACAGAAAAACGGGTGCAAATATGTTCTAACATCACGGCCGAGCTGGACTAGGACCAGAGCAGCAGGAGGAATACGAGTAACAATAGCACTAACGGTGTTAAATAGCTCCTTAGGATTACCTCTGCTCTTTAAAATGAGCTTTGAGAAGTATGCAGACCTCTCATCTCTAACGGTGTTGTTGAAAGAAAGCAGATGTTTAGAGCTGTCTTCTTCGAGAGCATTTTAGACAGCGGATGCTGTCATTTACCCAGTGGGATAACATTGAGACAGGAGCTAGTCTAGTTTTAACTTTCTTTATCTAAAATGGAAAGACAATAACTGTTAAAAAGATGTGTTGAAAGATTGACATCCTCATCGGAGGGAAAGTATCAGAAAACACACCAAGAGAGGAGTTGAGGATGCTGGAGCTGACCTTTTAGCGAGCAGGAGAGAGCGACAGAACAGGACAAGTGAAAAAGAAGATGCTCAGACGTCAAAATGTTCTCAGAAAAGTTTCAATCAATATTCAGACCTAGTGTCAATATAAGGTCCAGTGTGCTACCTGTGGCGTAAGTAAGCCCAGACACTTGTTGAGTAAAATGCAAGAATCCGCAACACTGACAAACCTTCATGTAAAGAGGTCAGAGTCGTCGTAAAGATGAATGATAAAATCACCAACTATAACCAGACCAGACAGCGTCATGGTGAAGGATAAAAAGTCACTAAACACCTTCAAAAACAGGCCGTATTCCAGAAAATGATGACAAAGATATTGCTGCTAAAGGTGATTTTACCAGCTGTTTAATGGTGTCTAATTGTACATTTTCTCCCATTTCTTGTTAATTATGTAATTATGTAATATGTCATGTGTTGTTTATCTTTGCTTGTTTTTACATCATTTTAAAGCCTGATGAAAACCAGATGATATTTATATGCACAGAGAGTGTTTTCTTTGTCACATTAATGATTTTTTTTTTTTTTTTGGGCGAAATGGACATCAAAGGACAGACTTTGAAAGTAACTTACTTTATTTGAGTAATGAAGCAGAAACTCAAACAAAAATGTAAAAATGAGACAAGGACAGTAATGAGCTTGAGGAAATTAATGGGACGACAAAACATGGAGAGAAAATAACAGAAAAAAGTAATTACATAGATTTAATTAAAAACACATTGAAAGCAGAAGTAACATTTAGAAATAAATTAGATTAAGGTTATAAATCAAAGACAAAAAAATAAAAATAATAATGCAAGGACATGAAATAAATATATGAAGAAATTATTGAATTTAAATATGAAATGAAATAGGGTTTTTAGTAAAGAGGTAAATTACCAGTAAAAAATGAAAACAGTAAATTGTGTAACATTTTATGTATTAAATGTTTTTCAAAAAATTATTTTTGTAGGCTTTATTGGTATTTTCATTTAGTTATGGAGCCATACATGTTTATATATATATGTATGTAATTCTGCATAGTTACTAGATTAAAACAGTTAAAATCCCCTGTTTAGATCATTAAAAAACAGAATTTAGGCCTATTTGTGTGTCTTTTACCAAATGCAGTCTTAAAGTAAGTCCAACTAACTCTTTCTTCTGGTTGCTGTGTGTTAATGTTACCAGATGTGCTTCTTTGCAACATAATGTTTCTTCTTCTTGTTTTCACGTAAGGTCAAAATTGTAAATTCTTCATTTAAATCAAACAAATGTAATACTTTTTCCATGAAAATGAGCATCACCAAACATTTGCAGTTTACTTGGTACCACCATAAATGAAAAGGCAAATCTCTGTTACGCTAAATAAAAATATTTTACTAATGTGTTAAAAAGAAACAAAATTCAGAAATAAAATTCAAAATCATAAAATTCAAATCAAATCGCTGTTTTGCCAACAAGCTACAGCAAAAGCTTATTATCTATCTATCTATCTATCTATCTATCTATCTATCTATCTATCTATCTATCTATCTATCTATCTATCTATCTATCTATCTATCTATCTATCTATCTATCTATCTATCTATCTATCTATCTATCTATCTATCTAATGATGACACTTGCCTGAAGCACATATTCTGTATCCCAATATCCCTTTTTTGTCTTTTTCCGGAGCTCCAACTCATCCATACTTGCCAGCGATCTCACATTCCCACGAGTATCAAATAAAGACACGGTTTAAACTTCCACACCCCTTTTCTGTTTTTCTTCTGCCCTCATCTTGCTTGGATTTGGGGTCTTATCTGGGGCATACTTGCTCTCTGAAAGCTTCATCAGCTTTTGCAAGTAAACAACTTTCCCATTATCAGTAAAGATGTTATAAAGAGGTAAAATTACCTGCAGAAAACTCTAAAGCGCCACACCATTCAAACCAGTGTTGAAATATGTTTTTAAAAGCCAATATTTTAATGGAAAAAAAGCTCAGCAGAATATGTGAAGATGCAAAGAAAGACAATGGTTCTGGATTCATGCCATGTAAATATAAGTACAATGGTTTTTATGAACCTTAGTGGATGCAGTTTATGGCAGGCGTGAACATTGATATATTTTATTCTATATAACGCACATCTTTACAGCAAGCAACCTTTTCTTTCTGTAGTCTACTGTTTGCACCAAAGAACAAAAGATAAATCTAAAGATTAATTTGTCTTTATAAAAGATCGAGGTATTATTGGGATTCATTTCAGTCTGCCCACAGAATGAAGCAGGAGGGCAGACACGTTTATGAACTTCTCAGTCTGGCTTCATTTGAATATTATTGGGCTCATTTCTATTTTTCATATTTATTTGCTGTATTGCATATTTCTTTTCAGCTGTATACTAACGTAAATGCTTCTCGCCCATACGCCTATCAGCCACTTCATCACCATCTTTCTCTGTGGTGCATGGCGCGTGGAGAAGCAGAATGACATCTCACTCCTGATTGGGTTTGACTGACAGCAGGGCCATATTTCTCTATAAGAACCCCACAAACACACATAGACACCCTCTCCCATGAACACGTGCATACTCCTTCAAACTTAACACTAAAGGACAGATAAAAATGAGGAGATGATGAATTTACTGGGGGAGTACTTTGTCCCTTATTCTCTTCTCATCACCGATGACTGCACACAGGACAGGATGATAGATGTCCAACTGCTCCTCAACCCCACAGCCTCGACCACACAATCTCGCTGGTGCTTAATGGTGTATTCCAGTAAACCTGCATTCAGTCTACACATCACTGGTAGAGCTCCCACTTATTGACTGAGCCAGTGATTACTTTGTAATGGAGTCAGAGCTCATCTGAAAGTTAAATGTGAGGTGGAATCAATAAGCGCAGGATAAATGACTAGTGGAGTAAATTATATGCTTAACTCTCCAAGTTTATCCTCACGACACTAATAGATGGACTTGCAAACAAAAGAAGAGATGTGATATATAAATATGATTCCAGTGAGAGGCAGCTTGGCTTTTCCTCTGTGGAAACTGGGATTATAGGAGTTCATCATTGTGCTACAACGGCCTCATCTAAGGGACGTTCTTCTTCTGCAGTAACATGTAATCACACTGCTTTGTTGGGTCGCTCCTTTAGCAAATGTATTTAGTGCTTAGAATAAAGTAGAGATAGATTAAGGTCAATATAGGTCCATTCAGAGACCATTCCTGTCTACTCAGTAACACTCTAAAATACTGTTTTTACGTCAGTTACTTGTTTTTGTGCAGCTCAAAATAAACAATTAAATTGATTCTGGGGTGCTTCAAGTTAATTAACAAATGTTAAAAACCTGTTTCATTCCATTTTTTTTACCTGTAAATGCTAATTTGTAACAAAGTCATTTCCAGGCATTTTACACACAAAGCACTCAAAGTTGAAAAGCTTAATATTCAATAACGTTTAGCAAGGCAGACAAATGATTGTCCTGCAAAAAGAGAATAACACCTGAAATGATTTTGATGGTGTTGTTTTTGATTATTTAAACTGGTGCTGTGTGACAAATTTATAAGCTGTGCAGTAAAAACAAGGCAGATAAAAGAGCAACACAGTGCGCTTTTTATTTTCTCTGAGAAGATATTAAAATAGGCTTCTGCAGTAATTACATTATGGGCAAAAAATAGGCAATGCAGAATGGTACATGTCCTGGTGGTGGTCTGTTATGTTTTATCTGTGCAACATGAATGATTAGTGCTGACAAAACAACCACTGTACAACTAGTTTATCCGAGTCCCTACGCAATGACTGGAGACCAGTAGACTACACCCTTACTGGGTTCTTTATTAGGTCTATTCCAAATAAAGAGGTGGGTAAGCTATAGTTTATTAATCTTTTTTTATTTTTCTTTTTTTTGACTAGCATTAAAAGGACTTTGATAAGAGGAAGACAAATTAAAAGCACAGAATATAAGGCAGATGACTGAGACGTGCCGCTGCTGTATTAACAAGATTCCCACAACTTGGAAGATAAACAATTAAGAAAAAAAACGTAGCTATTTCCTTTAATTTAGAATGAATCAATAACTCATTATCAGACTGCTGTCAGACTACGCAGCACTTGCTGGGAAGACGTCATAATCACGGGTATTGTTAGATATATATCTGCTCTGATGACACCAGTGTTATTAACAAGCTTTAAGCATTTTCCATCCATCCATTATCTATACCCGCTTTATCCGTTTCCGGGTCACGGGGTCTGTCGGAGCCTATCCCGACACATAGTAAAGCGAAAGGCAGGGGTCCACCTGGACAGGTCGCCAGTCTATCCAGGGCGACATAGAAAGACAGACAAACATGCACACTCACATTCACACCTAGGGAGAATTTAGGATGATCAATGAACCTACCCTGCATGTTTTTGGACTGTGGGAGGAAGCCGGAGTACCCGGAGGGAACCCACGCAAGCACGGGGAGAACATGCAAACTCCACACAGAAAGACCCACCGGGCCGGGAATCGAGCCAGGAACCTTCTTGCTGTGAGGCAACAGTGCTGACCACTAATCCACCGTGCTGCCCGCTTTAAGCATTTTAAACATATTTCATTTTTAATTTCTTTAATTTAATTTCTGTATTTTCTTTTCGTTTTTCCTTTCGACTGCAATCCAGTGACGTTGCAGATGCATGACTAGTGAGCATCAGTTGAGCTTTACTTTTTATAATGCATTGTCGGATTTATTGACTGAGCTATATAGGGATTTATAATTTTCACTACATATTCAGACACCTCTTTGAAATAAAGAAATTGGAACTTTGATGAGTCACGAGGCACCAGGGGTTGGTTTTGTAGAAAACTCCAGCAGATGGTGCATCTAAGGTGCATCTTTACAGCCATTTGATATTAAACGGCTGTCATTGAGTCATTGAGTTTCCATCTGTTTCCATCTAGAGACATCTTGACATCTAAATGTACTTTTTTCTTTTGAGATAGGCTCAACGTTTTATGTAAATATATATTTCATTTTATAAGATAGATGACATAAATAAGAAATAGAGATACTTAAATGAACAACAACACATCACATTTTACACGGTGTCACGCAAAAACGGAAATGAACAATAAACTAAGCAAATATATCTAATAAAGAAAAATGAAACCAGAAAGGAAGAACAAGCAGCGTCTACTACGGTTGTAAGGACAGTTCTAAAATAAGTAAATAAAACATACATTAAACATATACATTTATAAAAAAATTTAAATAAAGCAGTGTTATTGTGCTCAAGTTGCGATGCAATAAGATGTGTTTTTAACAATAATTTCAAGTGATCAGTGGTCAGGGCAGATCTGATACTAAAAAGTAAACTTCCACAATTTGGAAGCAGCTACAGAAAAAGATTTATCACCTTTGTTTTGATTTTAATCTGGCAACTGTCAAGAGCAGCTGATTAGTTGATCTCAGAGCTTTGACAGGATCATGAAAGTTTAAAAGCTAAGATAAATAATGTGGTGCCATGCCATTCAAACTCTTAAAAAAGCAATAAGATCTTAAACTGGATCCTGTACTGGACAGGAAGCCAGTGAAAGGTCACCAGCACAGGGGCGATCTTCTTACACCGTTTTGTAGTTTGTAACCGACAGAACAACAATGATCCATCTCAAAGTAGCGAGAGTTGTCATAATCCAGATGACAGGTAACAAAACCATGAATAGCTCTCTCAGTTCAATTCGATTCAATTGTATTTATATAGTGTCTATCACAACACAAGTTGTCTCCAGGATCTTTCCATAAACCCAGGACATGACCCCGATCAAGTATTACATAAACAACGGCAGGTAAAAACTCCCCTTTAAGAGGGAAGAAACCTGGACCAGGACCTGGATCATAAGGGGGACCCTCCTCCTGAAGACCAGCAGGTAGAACAGGAAGTAGAGAGAAGAGACACAGACACACCGTCAAAGGTACAAGACAGGATACAATAGTAAAATTATCCATCAGCACCAGAACTAAGACTTCAGTGTATATATGGGTGATATATGGATAGATGGTGATCCACATAGATGAGGACTGCAGGTCAGGATGTCAGCAGGTATCCAACAGAGACATCTACACAGACAGGTGGAGGTAAACAGTGGGATGGTCAGAGGTGGGATTGCAGGTCAGCAAGCTTTCTGTCCATCAGACTGATACCTGGTTAGTTGGTGGACTACAGAGACCACTATCTAAACAGGTGTAGACAGCAGACACTGAGGTGGTCAGAGGTGGGACTGCAGGTCAGTGGATCATGTTGGGGTCTCCCTGCAGCAGGTCTACAGCAGCAGATCCAGGATGAAGCTTTGTTGAAGACCAGCTGCTCTAGTCTGGTCCTACAGCTGCAGCTGTGACTACTGGTCCTGACACGCTAAAGTTTACACCAACTAGATGTTTTACTGAACACAAACGTTTGAAGTTTGGTTTTAAAAGGTGGAGGTGGTGTCAGCCTCCTTCACCCAAACTGGAAGTTGGTTCCATAGTGATGGTTCCTAATAGCAGAAGACCCGTCCTCCAGATCTACATCCGGATCTTCTAGGAACTACGAGTAAACCTGCACTCTGAGAACCGAGAACTCTATTAGGAACATAAGGAACCATCAGGTCCTGGAGAAAACCAGGAGTTAGGATGTTTAGGACTTTATACACATGTAATCAAATGTTGAATTGGATTCTAAATTTTATGGGGAGCAAATGGAGGGAAGCTAAAACTGGAGAGACGTGGTCTCATTGATTCCTGTCAGCATTCCCATTTTGGATCATCTGGAGGATCTTCAGAGAATTACTTGGACATCCAGCCAACAACACGTTACAGTAATCTAGTCTAGAAGATACGAACACATGAATTAGTTTCCCAGCATCACTCTGGGAGAGGATGCTCCTGATCTTTGTGATATTACGGAGGTGGAAAAAGACAGTTTTACAAACCTGATTAATATGCTGTTTAATTGACAAATCCTGATCAAAATAACTACAAGGTTTCTCACAGTTTTACTAGAGGCCATCGCAACACCTTCTAATCCCTTCCTAAGCTGTTTGGGACCACAAACAACCTCTGTTTTATCAGAATTTAGGAGCAAAACATTAGTGGACATCCAGTCCTTGATGTCCTTAAAACACCTGAAGTTGGTCTGATGGTTCTGTTTCATCTTCATAGACAGATACAGCTGCGTATCATCAGCATAACAATGAACATTAATGCCTTGGTTCCGAATAATACTTACTAAGGACTGCATGTATAAGCTGAACAGGACTGGCCCTAGAACTGAACCCTGTGGGTACTGAAGAAACCTCATGAACATGAACAAACTGAAATCTATCAGACAGATCTGATTTAAACCAACCTAGAGCTATCCCTTTAATCCCAACAACATACTCTAGTCTCTGCTGTAAAATGCTGTGATCTATAGTATCAAAAGCAGCGCTGAGGTCCAGCAGAACCAGTATGGACACTAATCCATTATCTGAGGTCCAGATGAACCAGTATGGATACTAATCCATTATCTGAGGTCCAACAGAACCAGTATGGACACTAATCCATCATCTGAGGCCATAAGAAGGTCATTGGAGACTGGAACCAGTGCTGTTTCTGTGCTATGATGCATCTGAACCCTGACTGAAATCAAATAGATCATTTCTATAGAAATGGTCACACAGCTGCTGCAACGACCTTTTCCAGAATTTTAGAGATAAATGGAAAGTTGGAAATCGGTCTATAATTAGCTAAAATGTCTGGGTCAAGAGAGGGTTTTTTAGGTGAAGGTTTGATTAGTGCGACTTTATAAGCCTGTGGCACATATCCTAAGACTACAGACAAGTGGATCTGTTCCAGTATTGTTGCACCAATAAGAGAGAAAACATTTTTGAGTAGTGGAGTTGGGATTGGGTCTAACAGACACATGGATGATTTAGCTCAGGTCAGGGAGGTCTAAAGGAACCAAACAGTCTAGAGTCAGGTCAGAGAGGTCTACAGGAACCAAACAGTCTAGAGTCAGGTCAGAGAGGTCTACACGAACCGAACAGTCTGGAGTCACCTCAGGGAGATCTACAGAACCCAAAAAGTCAAGAGTCAGGTCAGGGAGATCTACAGAACCCAAAAAGTCAAGAGTCAGGTCAGGGAGATCTACAGGAACCAGACAGTCTAGAGTCAGGTCAGGGAGATCTACAGGAACCAGACAGTCTAGAGTCAGGTCAGGGAGATCTACAGGAACCAGACAGTCTAGAGTCAGGTCAGGGAGATCTACAGGAACCAGACAGTCTAGAGTCAGGTCAGGGAGATCTACAGGAACCAAACAGTCTAGAGTCAGGTCAGGGAGATCTACAGGAACCAAACAGTCTAGAGCAGGGGTGGGCAAACTTTTTGGCTTTGGGGCCACATTGACTTATAAAATTTGACAGACGGGCCAGGTGTTACGGCGGAGGAAGCAGGTGGAACCCAAGAGCAGACACGTGGTAAGGCTGGAGAAGTTATATTTTATTGGATCCAAGTGAATTGTGGAGCGTGGTGATGTAGGAGCAGGCGGGCAGGCAAGATGACGGAGCAGGCAGGCAGGCAGGCAGGCAGGATGACTGGAGGAAAGAGGAGACAAAGATTACTAACAGGCATGGACGGAACCAAACTGGTGGGGAGCAGGAGTCGGAGCGGAATACCACAGGCAGTATAACGATCTGGCGCTGGCCCATGGTCTGACGCTGCTTTAAAGCTGTGGTGGTGACGGACAACAGGTGGCGATGATCAGGAGCAGGTGTGATGCTTGATGAGGGAGTGGGACACGCCTCCAGAGCACAACACTAGGTCAGTACAAGATACAATACATATAAAAAAACTGCATTTGTTAACAGTACATATCCAACATAAACAGGAAAAAGTATTGAAGTATTAACATACCTTTTAGTGAGAACAGTGTTGTTGATCACCGATTTTAGCCAGTGCATCGAAGTCTGGTGGTAATTCTGTTGTGGCAATTCTCAGAACAGATCTGAGGTGTTCATCACTCATCTGGGATCTGTGGGGTGCTTTGTTGGTGTTCATCACACTAAAAGTCTGTTCACACACATATGTAGAGCCAAACAACACCAGCATCCTCTGTGCCATCTTCTGGATGTTTGGAAATTTGGCTGCACTTAATGAAGCATAAAACTCATCCAGTTTCAGGGAGGTGAACTTGTCCTTCAACACCATGTCACATTGGAGATCAATCAGTTCCAACTGCAACTCCGGTGGCACCGTTTCCGGGTCGTGTGAGAAGGGACATGACACCAGCTGAAGTGCCCTGTCAATTTTTCCAAAATCACAAAACCGACGGCAGAATTCCTCATGCAGGTCATCCAGTGATTTCCCATATTTTTTCACATGCTGTGGGGCCTCTTTTAATGTAGCCAGTGTGGGGAAATGAGCAAATGACGTGTCTGACATTTGCTTCGAAAATAAAACTAGCTTGGTTTTGAAGGCTCTGACGTTTGCTTGCATTTCATGAACAAACTGGTTTTTCCCTTGTAGCTTCACATTCAGCTCGTTCATGTGTGTCAGTATGTCCACAGTAAAAGCTAAATCACAAAGCCAATCTGTGTCATTCAGCTCAGGAAAATTGTCAGTATTCTCAAGTAGCTCCAAAAATGCAATAATCTCCTGTTTGAGCTCCCACACACGTTGACATACTTTTCCCAAACTTAACCAGCGGACATTAGAATGGTAAAGTAAGTCCGTGTGATCAGCATCAGTTTCTTCAAGAAAATGAATAAACTGACGATGGTGAAGTCCCCTTGCTCGAATAAAGTTAACGAGTTTCACAACGGGCTTCACTACGTGGTCAAGGTGCAACACGGATTTACACAGTGCTTCTTGGTGAATTATGCAGTGTAGGAAAATTACCTCCTGCTCAGGGTTGTCCTCTTTCACCCTGTCCTGAATTCTCTTGAGCATCCCAACGTTTTTTCCCGTCAGATTTGGTGATCCATCTGTGGTAACGTTGGCGAGCGTACTCCAAGGTAACTTGTGTTTCTGTATGACCGCTGCCACGCTGTTAAATAAATCCTCCCCACGTGTTTTTCCTTTCAGGGATTCCATTGCTAAAAACTCCTCCGTTATCTCGAAATTCTCATTAATCCCTCTGATAAAAATTAAAAGCTGAGCGGTGTCCTTTATATCATTGCTTTCGTCCAGTGCCAAAGAATATAATGTAAATGACTCCGCTTTTTTGTCTAGCTTGCTAGTTAAGTGTTCGTCAATTACTTCAATACGGCGAGTCACTGTCCTGCGTGATTAGGTAACTTTTTCAAATTTGTTCTTGCTTTCAGGACATAAAATACTTGCTGTCTCTACCATACACTCTTTAAGAAACTCCCCTTCGGAGAAAGGCTTGCTGGCCTTTGCTAGTTTGAATGCCAGTAAATAACTTGCCTTCGTGCTTGCTTCTTGGATGGAAGTTGCTCGAATGAAGGTGTTTTGCTGAGCCTGCAAGCCAGCTACCAACCTGTCGGCGGTAGCCGCACGTTCTTGTGGTGAAAGGTTGCTAGCGTAATTAGCATGCTTGGTGGAAAAGTGACGGCTGATGTTGTATTCTTTTAAAACCGCAACGGTTTCTTTGCAAATAAGACATACAGCCTTGGACCGGACTTCAGTAAAAAAGTATTTAGGCGTCCATTCTTTCTTAAACACCCGGCACTCACTGTCAACTTTTCTTTTCTTCGACATTGCTGCAGATGGGTTCTGATCTGACCAGTAGAAGAAGAGCGATAACTGGAAATGGCTCAGGCTCCGCAAAATCAAGACCCTGCGCCTACTGCGCCCCCTGGTGTTGAAATGCCTGTCATTACAACTCAAAATGAAATAAATGCAATAAATGCAATAATTCACATCAAACCATAATTCTGTACCAATCTTTGGCGGGCCGGATTAAAAAGACAAATGGGCCGGATGTGGCCCGCGGGCCGTAGTTTGCCCACCCCTGGTCTAGAGTCAGGTCAGAGCCTAAGGGAGTCGCTGAAGTTGAAGAAATGCCCTCAGCCACTGCCGGGTGGGCCTGGCCAATTTCCTCTCTAATTCTGACAATTTTACCTCTAAAGAAGCTCATAAAGTATTCACTACTGAGAGCTGCAGGGATGCATGGCTCAACAGAGTTGTGGCTCTTTGTCAGCCTGGCTACAGTGCTGAACAGAAAACGTTTTTATTATTCTTTATCAACACTGAATAATAGGCTGTTCTAGCTTTGCAAAGCATTTTTTTTTATATACTATTAGACTATTTTTCCATGCATAATAAATATCTACAGACCTACAAGAGTACCACTTTCTTTCCATTTTACGCACTTTCTGTTTTAACATACGAATATGTCAGTTAAACCAGGGAGTTAAGCTCCTATGGTTAGAGACCCTCTTTCTCAAAGGAGCAACTACATCTAAAGCTGAGTGCAACACATCTGCAGTGCTACCGACAAGGAAATCAACGTCTGCAGAGGTAGAACCGAGGTCACAGCCCTCAACTGCTTCACTATGTTCCACTGTAAGAAGATGAAGAGCAATGGCCTCCCTAAATTTAGTAATAGCTTTATCGGATAGACACCTGCTAAAGTAATTCCTCCTATTATGTGTAACGTTGACAATGTTGAATTCAAACGTTATTAAATAGTGGTCGGATAGGAGGGAGTTTACATGTGACACTAACAGATTATCAAGTTCTACACCGTAGATGAGGACCAGATCAAGAGTATGATTAAGACAATGCGTCTGTTCGTTAACTTTTTGTAAAATCCCCATCGATTCTAGAAGAGAATCAAAAGCCAACTTCAGACTGTCGTTGTCAACATCCATATGAATGTTAAAGTCGCCCACTATGATGACTTTATCTGTACTGATCAATAAACTAGATAAGAAATCTGAGAACTCAGACAGAAACTCCAGATAAGCTCCAGCAGGAGGCCGGTAAACTTCACTAACAAAACTGGCTTCTCTGATTTCCAGCTCAGCAGTTTTAGACTAAGCGTGATGCTTTCAAATGTATTATAATCGCATTTAGGTTTGGATTTTATGATCCTTTGCTGAAAGATTCCAAAGCTGAATGTTCTTCATAAATCCAGCGCATAACGTCCCTCCAGGCTTTTGTAATTTTTAAGAGAATCACCGGAGCAGAATGAAGGAACGTTGATCAGGTGGTTGTAGATGTTGGGATGTTGAAGGTCTGGCAGCTCCATTGAAGCTTCAATGCTTTTAAAAAGTTCTCCCAGAGCCTTGTGAGAATCAGTAATGTTGAGTCTTTCAAGTTTAGCGCCATAGTTTTCTGTATCTTGCATGCTGCAGGGGGTCACCAACATGATCCACTGACTGGTGACCTTCTCCTCCTCTGTTTCTCTGTCCCTTCTTCACTTCAATCCTCAGTTATTAACAGTATCCCATAAGCATAATTGTGGTCCATAGTTCTTGTAGTTTGTTGTGCTGGTCTGGCTCCTCTTTTTCTCTTCTGTACATGTTCTGCAGACCAGAACCTCAGGAGCTGCATCCTGACCTGCAGTTCCACCTCTGACCATCCCAGTGTTTAACTCCACCTGTCTGTGTAGATGTCTGTTGGAGACCAGCTGACATCGTGACCTGCAGTCCTCGTCTATGTGGATCATCAACTATCCATATATCACCCATATACACAGAAGTCTTAGTTCTGCTGCTGATGGATAATTATACTATTGTATCCTGTCTTGTACCTCTGACGGTGTGTCTGTGTCTCTTCTCTCAACTTCCTGTTCTACAAGGCTGGTTTTCAGCAGGAGGGTCCCCCCTCATGATCCAGGTCCTGATCCAGGTTTCTTCCCTCTTAAAGGGGAGTTTTTCCTGCCACTGTTTGGTTTAAGGTTTTTCTCCCACTAGAGGAGTTTTTACCTGCTGTTATTTATGTAATAATTGATCAGGGTCATGTTCTGGTCTCTGGAAAGTGCCTAGACACAACTTGTTTTGTAATAGATGCAATATAAATAAAATTGAATTGAATCTTTTGGGTTTAAATGCCCGGTAAACTTGGACACTCCGAAGTTCATGATTAAGTCGGGATTTTTGACTTGCAAGAGCTGTTCTCTTTCCTGCCAAAATGGCGCTGTAAGGAAAACAGGTGACATGGGGAACGCTATCTGGTTGATAGAAAAAAAAGGGTAATTTGTCTATAATCTATTGTCTGTGCAGGCCTCAATCCCACTCATCAGGAACGTTGCACTGCAAACTCTGCGTGAGCCAAAAACTCCACCATTACAAAAGACAGTAGAGGCAGCATCACCTATCATTTCCTCTGGTTACTTTGTCAGACGGTATGCAGAGCAAAGTGCGCAAGACTTCTGGTTTTCTTTTTTTACACTTCCGTTCGCTGTAATCAAATTTCTCAGATGATTGCCAGATCAAATAGGAACAAATGAATGAAGAGAGGTGAGACAAAAACACAATTAAGAAAGTTAAAACTAAATGGAGTCAAGATAAAGAGAGACTGGGTTTGAGTCAGTGATGCAATAACATGGTAATAATGATAGTTTTGCAGATATATGTGATTGTCAACTTGTTAATTAGGAATAAACAGCAGTAATCCAAACTGATCTCTCCGATCTACATGAAATGTGCATCTTCAACTCTCTGTTATCTGGTACTGTCAGAAATTATGTCCAGAGATGCCCAAAACAGTCCGCTTTTTTTTGTGGTGGACAATACTGAGGATGAATGAATATTTTCAAAGTCTAATTGTCCGTTTGATTATAAGGTTATCCTTTTATACTGATTACAGATGTGAAGACTGCCTAAACTGAAAACAGAATTCCTTCAAGATTCAGAATTGTGTTGTATTGATTTTTATTTTTTAAGATGACTGACTGACAGATTGGAAATGCTGTTTTTTTGTGTGGGGTTAAAGGGGAAAATAAATAGATAGATAGATAGATAGATAGATAGATAGATAGATAGATAGATAGATAGATAGATAGATAGATAGATAGATAGATAGATAGATAGATAGATAGATAGATAGATAGATAGATAGATAGATAGATAGATAGATAGATAGATAGATAGATAGATAGATAGATAGATACATTTTTATATGTCAATGAATAAAACATTTAGGCACTGAAGTTGGGTTATTAATGAAGGAATTAGTGTTGATGTCAGAAACGTATTGACGTGAGCGCCTGTTAACTCAGGAAGTGAACAGGTAAGTGCCACGCTCCGAGGCTCCCATTCATGTGCCTGCTTGCCCTTCTTTGTCTTCCACTCTGACACCAGATGAAGTATAAAGTTGTTTTTTTTTGTTCCAGCTGCATCTATTATTCTGTGTAGTTTGCAGCTCCAGATATACAGTAGTTTTATAGAGCTTTTTCTTTCTGCAGCCATCTCATTAGGCCACATAAAGAACTCAGATAAGAACATTTCTGGTGTTCCTCACTTGGTTTTATTTTGTTGCCTTCCTGTATAACAGCATCCATTATTGTTTCCAGCTGTTGCAGTTTTTCACTTAAAGGTTAACAACACCTAACTTCTCAGTTGAGCTTGCTAACAGAAAAATTAATCAAGCTAATATTTTATTGGTGGCAAAATCTCACATTAATCTGCTTACTGAACTAGTATTTTTGGAGCTTTGTCACTTTTTCCAATTTGACAGATTGAAAAAACAGTCTTTATCAGAGATGAAGCTCAGCCTCCATGACCTTATTTAAAAAGGAATGAGCAGAACAAGCAGAGAGTGAAAACTTTATTAACGGACTGGGAGAAACAGTTGTGAATAAACACAAGTAATTTATTTGCATGTAGGAGAAGGTCCAAGTGGAAAAGCTCACTCCTCACAAAGTGTTGGCTTAATAAGATAGATTAGCATACGAGGAAAGTATTTCAGCATCTAGTGATGTAAAAAAAAATGTAAAAGGATAATCCAATGTGTTTACAGTATAGCTGTATTGTGTACTTATTATTAGTGCTGATGTTTCTAATGGGAGGACAAACGAACCGTTGAACTGTAGGACAGACGGCCAGCAGCAAAATGTAAGATAAAAACAAAACACACCCTACCCCATAGCCCAACATATGAAGAAGACAGGAGATTGTTGTCACATGTACTACACAGCCAGTACTTGCCAGAAAGTGTTGCTGTCTGCCTCTTGGCAGCCTCCTTGACTAGTTTTCTTCTCGTCTTGTCATCAACTTTGCATGGACGTCCTGTTCTTCGTAATGTCACTGTTGTGCCATATTTTCTTCACTTGATGATGACGGACTTCACTGTGTTCCATGGCATATTTAATTCCTTGGAAATTCTTTTGTAGCCTTCACCTGACTCATATTTTTGAATAATGCGATCCCTCTGATGCTTTGGAAGCTATCTGCGGATGGTGGCTTGTGCTGGAAGACGTGGCTACAAGACCGCCAGAACCAGACCTCCTAGAATAGCTGACATTTTTTTGGGGTTGATCAGAGCCACTGACAGGTGTGTGCTGACTCCAGTTTAACATGAGTTTGAATGCAATTGGTTAAATCTAGTTAGGACTGAAGTAGGACTGAAAAAAAAAAGACCTAACAATAAGACCCAACAGTAAGACCTCACGGTAGGACCTAAAAATAAGACCTAACAGTAATACCTAACAGAAAGACCTAAAAAAAAGACCTAACAATAAGTCCTAAAAATAAGACCTAACAATAAGACCTAACAGTAAGACGTCACGGTAGGACCTAAAATAAGACCTAACAGTAAGTCCTAAAAATAAGACTTAACAGTAGAACCTAACATTAAGTCCTAACATTAGGACCTAAAAATAAGACTTAACATTAGGACCTAAAAATAAGACGTAACAGTAATACTTAACAATAAGTCTTAACAGTAAGACCTAACATTTAGACATAACAATAGAACCTAAAAATAAAACCTACGAGTAGGACCTAAATATAAGACCTAACATTAGGACCTAACAATAAGACCTAACAGAAAGACCTAACAGTAAGACCTAACAGTAAGACCTAACAGTAAGACATAAAAATTAGACATAACAGTAGGACCTAAAAATAAGACTTAACAGTAAGTCCTAAATATAAGACCTAACAGTAAGACCTAACAGTACGACCTAACAGTAGGACCTAACAGTGAAACCAAAATGTAAGATTTAACAGTGGGACCTAACAATAGGACCTAACAATAAGACCTAACAATAAGACCTAAAAATAAGACCTAACAGTAGGACCTAAAAATAAAACCTAATAATAAGACCTAAAAGTAAGACCTAACAATAGGACCTAACAATAAGACCTAAAAATAAGACCTAAACATAAGACCTAACAATAAGACCTAACAATAGGACCTAACAATAAGACCTAACAATAAGACCTAACAATAAGACCTATAAATAAGACCTAAAAATAACACCTAACAATAAGACCTAACAGTAGGACCTAAAAATAAGACCTAACAGTAGGACCTAACAGTAGGACCTAACAGTAGGACCTAACAATAGGACCTAACAGAAGGACCTAAAAATAAGACCTAACAGTAAGACCTAACATTAGGACCTAAAAATAAGACCTAACAGTAAGACCTAACAGTAGTACCTAACAATAAGACCTAACAGTAGGACCTAACAGTAAGACCCAACAGTAGGACTTAACAATAAGACCTATCAGTTGGATCTAACAATAACACCTAACATTAGGACCTAACAATAAGACCTAACAGTTGGACCTAAAAATAAGACCTAACAGTAAGACCTAACAGTAGGACCTAACAGAAGGACCTAACAGTAGGACCTAAAAATAAGACCTAACAGTAAGACCTAAAAATAAGACCTAACAATAAGACCTAACAGTTGGACCTAAAAATAAGACCTAACAGTAGGACCTAACAATAGGACCTAACAGAAGGACCTAACAATAAGACCTAACAGTAGGACTTAACAATAAGACCTAACAATAAGGCCTAAGAGAAGGACCTAAAAAAAAGACTTAACAGTAGGACCTCACAGTAAGACCTAACATTAGGACCTAAAAATAAGACCTAACAGTAAGACCCAACAGTAGGACCTAACAATAAGACCTAATAGAAGGACCTAAAAATAAGACCTAACAGTAGGAACTAAAAATAAGACTTAACAGTAGGACCTAACAGTAAGACCTAACAATAAGACCTAACAGTCAGACCTAAAAATAAGACCTAACAGTAGGACCTAACAATAAGACCTAACAGAAGGACCTAAAAAAAGACCTAACAGTCGGACCTAACAATAAGACCTAACAGAAGGACCTAAAAATAAGACCTAACAGTCGGACCTAACAATAAGACCTAACAGTAGGACCTAACAGTAAGACCCAACAGTAGGACCTAAAAATAAGACCTAACAGTTGGACCTAACAATAAGACCTAACAGTAGGACCTAACAATAAGACCTAACAGTAGGACCTAACAGTAAGACCCAACAGTAGGACTTAACAATAAGACCTATCAGTTGGATCTAACAATAACACCTAACATTAGGACCTAACAATAAGACCTAACAGTTGGACCTAAAAATAAGACCTAACAGTAAGACCTAACAGTAGGACCTAACAGAAGGACCTAACAGTAGGACCTAAAAATAAGACCTAACAGTAAGTCCTAACATTATGACCTAAAAATAAGACCTAACAGTAGGACCTAACAATAAGACCTAACAGTTGGACCTACAAATAAGACCTAACAGTAAGACCTAACAGTTGGACCTACAAATAAGACCTAACAGTAGGACCTAACAGTGGGACCTAACAATAGGACCTAACAGAAGGACCTAACAATAAGACCTAACAGTAGAACCTAACAGTAAGACCTAACATTAGGACCTAAAAATAAGACCTAACAATAAGACCTAACAGTTGGACCTAACAATAAGACCTAACAGAAGGACCTAAAAATAAGACCTAACAGTCGGACCTAACAATAAGACCTAACAGTAGGACCTAACAGTAAGACCCAACAGTAGGACCTAAAAATAAGACCTAACAGTTGGACCTAACAATAAGACCTAACAGTAGGACCTAACAATAAGACCTAACAGTAGGACCTAACAGTAAGACCCAACAGTAGGACTTAACAATAAGACCTATCAGTTGGATCTAACAATAACACCTAACATTAGGACCTAACAATAAGACCTAACAGTTGGACCTAAAAATAAGACCTAACAGTAAGACCTAACAGTAGGACCTAACAGAAGGACCTAACAGTAGGACCTAAAAATAAGACCTAACAGTAAGTCCTAACATTATGACCTAAAAATAAGACCTAACAGTAGGACCTAACAATAAGACCTAACAGTTGGACCTACAAATAAGACCTAACAGTAAGACCTAACAGTTGGACCTACAAATAAGACCTAACAGTAGGACCTAACAGTAGGACCTAACAATAGGACCTAACAGAAGGACCCAACAATAAGACCTAACAGTAGAACCTAACAGTAAGACCTAACATTAGGACCTAAAAATAAGACCTAACAATAAGACCTAACAGTTGGACCTAGAAATAAGACCTAACAGTAAGACCTAACAGTAGGACCTAAAAATAAGACCTAACAGTAGGACCTAACAATAAGACCTAACAGTTGGACCTACAAATAAGACCTAACAGTAAGACCTAACAGTTGGACCTACAAATAAGACCTAACAGTAGGACCTAACAATAGGACCTAAAAGAAGGACCTAACAATAAGACCTAACAGTAGGACCTAACAGTAAGACCTAACATTAGGACCTAAAAATAAGACCTAACAGTAGGACCTAACAATAAGACCTAACAGTTGGACCTAGAAATAAGACCTAACAGTAAGACCTAACAGTAGGACCTAACAATAAGGCCTAACAGAAGGACCTAAAAATAAGACTTAACAGTAAGACCTAACAGTAGGACCTAACAATAAGACCTAACAGAAGGACCTAAAAATAAGACCTAACAGTAGGACCTAACAGTAAGACCTAACAATAAGACCTAATAGAAGGACCTAAAAATAAGACCTAACAGTAGGAACTAAAAATAAGACATAACAGTAGGACCTAACAGTAAGACCTAACAATAAGACCTAATAGAAGGACCTTAAAATAAGACCTAACAGAAGGACCTAAAAAAAAGACCTAACAGTCAGACCTAACAATAAGACCTAACAGAAGGACCTAAAAATAAGACCTAACAGTCGGACCTAACAATAAGACCTAACAGTAGGACCTAACAGTAAGACCCAACAGTAGGACCTAAAAATAAGACCTAACAGTTGGACCTAACAATAAGACCTAACAGTAGGACCTAACAGTAAGACCCAACAGTAGGACTTAACAATAAGACCTAACAGCTGGATCTAACAATAAGACCTAACATTAGGACCTAACAATAAGACCTAAAAATAAGACCTAACAGTAGGACCTAACAATAAGACCTAACAGTTGGACCTACAAATAAGACCTAACAGTAAGACCTAACAGTTGGACCTACAAATAAGACCTAACAGTAGGACCTAACAATAAGACCTAACAGAAGGACCTAAAAATAAGACTTAACAGTAGGACCTAACAGTAAGACCCAACAGTAGGACCTAAAAATAAGACCTAACAGTTGGATCTAACAATAAGACCTAACAGAAGGACCTAACAATAAGACCTAACAGAAGGACCTAAAAATAAGACCTAACAGTAGGAACTAAAAATAAGACCTAACAGTAGGACCTAAAAATAAGGCCTAACAGTAAGACCCATCAGTAAGTCTTAACAATAAGACCTAACAAAAGGACCTCAAAATAAGACCGAACAGTAGGACCTAACAGTAAGACCTAACATTAGGACCTAAAAATAAGACCTAACAGAAGGACCTAAAAATAAGACCTAACAGTCGGACCTAACAATAAGACCTAACAATTGGACCTACAAATAAGACCTAACAGTAAGACCTAACAGTTGGACCTACAAATAAGACCTAACAGTAGGACCTAACAGTAGGACCTAACAATAGGACCTAACAGAAGGACCTAACAATAAGACCTAACAGTAGAACCTAACAGTAAGACCTAACATTAGGACCTAAAAATAAGACCTAACAATAAGACCTAACAGTTGGACCTAGAAATAAGACCTAACAGTAAGACCTAACAGTAGGACCTAAAAATAAGACCTAACAGTAGGACCTAACAATAAGACCTAACAGTTGGACCTACAAATAAGACCTAACAGTAAGACCTAACAGTTGGACCTACAAATAAGACCTAACAGTAGGACCTAACAATAGGACCTAAAAGAAGGACCTAACAATAAGACCTAACAGTAGGACCTAACAGTAGGACCTAACATTAGGACCTAAAAATAAGACCTAACAGTAGGACCTAACAATAAGACCTAACAGTTGGACCTAGAAATAAGACCTAACAGTAAGACCTAACAGTAGGACCTAACAATAAGGCCTAACAGAAGGACCTAAAAATAAGACTTAACAGTAAGACCTAACAGTAGGACCTAACAATAAGACCTAACAGAAGGACCTAAAAATAAGACCTAACAGTAGGACCTAACAGTAAGACCTAACAATAAGACCTAATAGAAGGACCTAAAAATAAGACCTAACAGTAGGAACTAAAAATAAGACATAACAGTAGGACCTAACAGTAAGACCTAACAATAAGACCTAATAGAAGGACCTTAAAATAAGACCTAACAGAAGGACCTAAAAAAAAGACCTAACAGTCGGACCTAACAATAAGACCTAACAGAAGGACCTAAAAATAAGACCTAACAGTCGGACCTAACAATAAGACCTAACAGTAGGACCTAACAGTAAGACCCAACAGTAGGACCTAAAAATAAGACCTAACAGTTGGACCTAACAATAAGACCTAACAATAGGACCTAACAGTAAGACCCAACAGTAGGACTTAACAATAAGACCTAACAGTTGGATCTAACAATAAGACCTAACATTAGGACCTAACAATAAGACCTAACAGTTGGACCTAAAAATAAGACCTAACAGTAAGACCTAACATTATGACCTAAAAATAAGACCTAACAGTAGGACCTAACAATAAGACCTAACAGTTGGACCTACAAATAAGACCTAACAGTAAGACCTAACAGTTGGACCTACAAATAAGACCTAACAGTAGGACCTAACAATAAGACCTAACAGAAGGACCTAAAAATAAGACTTAACAGTAGGACCTAACAGTAAGACCCAACAGTAGGACCTAAAAATAAGACCTAACAGTTGGATCTAACAATAAGACCTAACAGAAGGACCTAACAATAAGACCTAACAGAAGGACCTAAAAATAAGACCTAAATGTAGGAACTAAAAATAAGACCTAACAGTAGGACCTAAAAATAAGGCCTAACAGTAAGACCCATCAGTAAGTCTTAACAATAAGACCTAACAAAAGGACCTCAAAATAAGACCGAACAGTAGGACCTAACAGTAAGACCTAACATTAGGACCTAAAAATAAGACCTAACAGAAGGACCTAAAAATAAGACCTAACAGTCGGACCTAACAATAAGACCTAACAGTAGGACCTAAAAATAAGACCCAACAGTCGGATCTAACAATAAGACCTAATAGTAGGACCTAACAGTAAGACCCAACAGTAGGACCTAAAAATAAGACCTAACAGTTGGACCTAACAATAAGACCTAACAGTAGGACCTAACAGTAAGACCTAACAGTAGGACCTAACAGTAAGACCCAACAGTAGGACCTAAAAATAAGACCTAACAGTTGGATCTAACAATAAGACCTAACAGAAGGACCTAACAATAAGACCTAACAGAAGGACCTAAAAATAAGACCTAACAGTAGGAACTAAAAATAAGACCTAACAGTAGGACCTAAAAATAAGGCCTAACAGTAAGACCCATCAGTAAGTCTTAACAATAAGACCTAACAAAAGGACCTCAAAATAAGACCGAACAGTAGGACCTAACAGTAAGACCTAACATTAGGACCTAAAAATAAGACCTAACAGAAGGACCTAAAAATAAGACCTAACAGTCGGACCTAACAATAAGACCTAACAGTAGGACCTAAAAATAAGACCCAACAGTCGGATCTAACAATAAGACCTAATAGTAGGACCTAACAGTAAGACCCAACAGTAGGACCTAAAAATAAGACCTAACAGTTGGACCTAACAATAAGACCTAACAGTAGGACCTAACAGTAAGACCTAACAGTCGGACCTAACAATAAGACCTAACAGTAGGACCTAAAAATAAGACCTAACAGTCGGACCTAACAATAAGACCTAACAGTAGGACCTAAAAATAAGACCCAACAGTCGGATCTAACAATAAGACCTAATAGTAGGACCTAACAGTAAGACCCAACAGTAGGACCTAAAAATAAGACCTAACAGTTGGACCTAACAATAAGACCTAACAGTAGGACCTAACAGTAAGACCTAACAGTCGGACCTAACAATAAGACCTAACAGTAGGACCTAACAGTAAGACCCAACAGTAGGACCTAAAAATAAGACCTAACAGTCGGACCTAACAATAAGACCTAACAGTAGGACCTAACAGTAAGACCCAACAGTAGGACTTAACAATAAGACCTAACAGTTGGATCTAACAATAAGACCTAACATTAGGACCTAACAATAAGACCTAACAGTTGGACCTAACAATAAGACCTAACAGTAGGACCTAACAGTAAGACCTAACAGTAGGACTTAACAATAAGACCTAACAGTTGGATCTAACAATAAGACCTAACATTAGGACCTAACAATAAGACCTAACAGTTGGACCTAACAATAAGACCTAACAATAAGACCTAACAGTAGGACCTAAAAATAAGACCTAACAGTAAGACCTAATAGTAGGACCTAACAGTTGGACCTAACAATAAGACCTAACAGTAGGACCTAAAAATAAGACCCAACAGTAGGACCTAACAATAAGACCTAACAGTAAGACCTAAAAATAAGACCCAACAGTAGGACCTAACAATAAGACCTAACAGTAAGACCTTACAATAAGACCTAACAGTAGGACCTAAAAATAAGACCCAACAGTAGGACCTAACAGTTGGACCTAAAAATAAGACCTAACAGTTGGACCTAACAGTAAGAACTAACAGTAGGATCTAAAAGTACTGGGTTCCCAGAGTTTATTATTCCATCTTATTTGCCAAAGATTTTATATTCTCCAGTTAAAAATAATCCTCCGTTGCTTCTAATTGGCTTTTCTAAGTTAAATAGTTTGGATTTTGGCATTTCTTTGGTCTTGAGAGAGCAAATTTCGAATCGGCTCATTCACATATAAACATCTTTCTCGTTGTCAGGGTTACTAAATCAAAAAAGGATGTTAAGGACTGGTAGAATTACCAGCAGAAGTTGCTTAAGGAGCATCCAGACTATTAAAGAAAATGAATTCAGATACAAAGAAATTTCCAAACTTTTGTAGCAGTTGAACAATGTATTAGTTTCTCTAGTAACTGTTTAAAGTTTTCTCTCGATTTTGATGGAACTTTTAGATCTAATATGAACTATAGATTAGAGACTGACATGAATGTGACTTGTAAATGCTGTGTTCATATTTTCAGCTGAAGTAGACGGTGTTTCTCTTCATCCAGGTCTGTAATCCGCTTTTGAATATGCTGAGAGGTAAAATCGATGTGTCTATTGTACAGCACCCTGAGTTTCACCCTTTTTCACTGTTTATATCAATATATAGTTTAAAGCTCCTGTATTTAACACAGAAGGACATTTCAAAGAAAAGAAATGCTTGCACACTGTTCATGATCGGCATCACAATTCATTCAAAAGATGAATGTTTTTCCCCTGAGGGTCTATGTGAAGAGTGCTATCAAAAGGCTTTAATGCAATGCTGATCTTAGATCCGGTTCCTCCCAATCTTTGCAAGCAGGTTTAAAAGAATTACTTTGCTGTTGGAGTGTCCCTCAATAAATGATCATGACATGATGGGATGTACACATCCACAACAGATCATTTCCACATGAGGGAAAAAAACAGCACACACCACCACTCAATAAAACTTCAGTTGAAAAAGTTACACATCTAATGAAGAAATGAAGAAAACATCACCCCTGTCTGATTCAGAATTATGTACACACGCTGTGTTTAACTTTGAGTGTACCATGAACTTTAGAGCCTAACGTACCATGACATCTCATTATTCGGATCCTTAAGGACCGATTGCACCCAGAATATCTGTAACATTGTCATATTATACTTTTTAAAAGTCAGGCTTCAGAAACAAAGAGATACAGGGATTTGTTCTTGTTTGAGTCCAGCTAGAAATCACTATATTGCAAATGTCCTTGCAAATACACCACATGGTTGTCCAGATTTTTTTTTGTTTGTACTTAAACATTTCTGCTTGATAATGATGACCATAAAAATGCACTGAAGACCGTTGAAAAGAAAGTGGGAATGTCGTGCTCCGAGTACAAAGGGTACTCGCTGTTTGAGACTCTAAACCTTAAACCCGACCTGAACTCTACAGCAAAAACGTACATGTCTTGGTAGCTTATTTCGTCGTTCTAACCTCACCAATACCCTGTAAAACTGGCTTTTACCAAAAAAAAGCCAGTGTCCAGCAGGTCCAGCTTTTCTTATTGCTCCATGTATTGTACTACAATACAACTTCAGTCTTAGCTTTAACTTTAGCTGACTGACTTAATCAAAAGATATATGTTTCAGTTTCCTTTAATTATGGAATTATCAAGTCACTTTAGACATTCCTGTATGGTGCAAGACAAAAACAGTGACGTCGTGAAGACCATGCTACTTGGTTTTATCAAAGACTGCAGATGCAGACAGTACTACAAAAGTGTACCAGTGGTGGTTTATCTGATTCTTTTTCAAGAACAGGATTTCATTTAGTGATAATTGGGTACAAGATTACAGGTTCTAGTCCTCTGCTCCCTAAATAGGTGAAGAAACTAATGAGAGATCTTGTGCAGCTATGTTACATTAGTTCCTGTTGGCACTGTTGCGAGTAAAATCCCCCTTCAAGCAGTTTGCTACATGGTGGTATAGGTTCTTACCCTGAGGACTGCATGTTCTCTCATATTGTAATAATGCACTTTCAGGGTGATAAGACAAATCTGTAGGAGAGGATCTTATATAAGGCATACCCTATAGAAGAGAGATCTGGGGGTACTACTCTCAAAAACTATTGCACTGTGCTTAATTTCATTTACACCTTAGAAAATATGGATTGCAACGTACACATTCTATTTATGGCTATGATCTTTAAATGACACAATAAAATGAAAGATGTCATGTTTCCACACAGCAATCAAAAAAGAGGGCCAAGCAACGCTCAGGGCTACGTGAACGTCACGGTGCAGCCCTCACAACATGTTAGCCACCAAATTCACTGACATTTTGTCGGTCTCGGTGGACAATAAAATGCCACACAAGAAAATTGTGAGTTATTTAAAAAAAAGAAAAAAAGATATAGGACCATCTCAGAGGGAACCTTTGACCTCATATCCAACATCTGTTATGTATCATTTCAATTACATTGACCTTCAAGTTTCTTTTAAAATGGAAAGAAATAGATTAAAAAGCAGACTTCATAGATAGGATTTTTTTCCTTTTCCCTTTTTGTGACAAGGTGACACCAACATATCACTTCAGCACCACCAAGAACATTAGAAAAGATCACCCACTGTTACATGCACTGAATATTTATGACAAAAAATGCCTTTTTGGGAAAAGTTCAGCAGAGCCACACTGCGCTTAGGCATTCAAAAATAACTAAAAAACCTTTCAGTGGCATTCAGTTGAATGCTGTGAATGCAAAGTAGAGATGAGTATACATTTCACTTTATACACATTGTCATGCTGCCTTTATCACTGCTTCAAGATAGCAGTGTGTCCGGTTCCAACTGTCTTTGTTTACTTTTAGACCTACTCAGATGTACAGGTCTGGCCAATTAAAATGATGGACAGAAGTGTGACAGGGCTCATACAGATCAGAAGCAACTCCCCGCTGGGTTGGCTAAAATGTGATTTCCTCTCAGTGACACAGTGAACACAGTCTGAATACACAAAGTTTAAAGCATCATGTATGGAAACCAGCACAGCTTTATGCACTTGCATGAGGGAAGGGGGATTATACAGGCTTTGTAAGGCTCCTTTATTTGGACCACTTTAAAATTTGCCCCGTGCAGCTGCTGTTCCTTTAGCTCGATCGATCAGTCCCACGTCTAAAAAGATGGAGGCTCTGAAAACAACCCCCAGGGCCTCCCCATCCAAGGGTTGGCACCAGCAGTTGCTTATTAGACTGCCCTTACTGGCAGTTGGATAGCGCTACGACCAATCAGAGCAACAATCAGGGTAAAGTATTCAGAAACGAGTCGGTGGGAGAGAGCGTTGTGTAGAAAAGTAAATTAAACTCTTGCTGTAGCCTGTCAGCAGTTTCAGCAAATACATCTAACTTGGAAAGGAATAATTAGAGTGCTATTTTCTGTTCAATTTTCAAAGAAAAAAGTCAGAATCTTTTACTGTCGATGCCAAAGCAGATTTAACAGCCATTAATCCTCAACTGCAGCCATCCACACTGTCGACATCCAGATTACATCGCTGCACTGTTGTCATCGTGTTAAGCCCGCCCAGAGAGACTCTCTGCAGGGATGGACTGATCTGATTGGCTCTCCAAGGTACCCTTAATGGCCTCCAACGAATGGTAGCTGGACATACCCCCACAAGCACATTAAAATGTGTTTTAGTACCAGATTCTTGGCTAGATGTTGCCACGAGGTGATGAGGATGAAATGCTAAAACTCTTTGTAAAACATGGTGCCAAAGAAAAGTTTGTGAACCCCTTGAAGTGTAGAGTTTTCCTGCATTAATTTGCCATCATGTTGTGGTTACCATGGTTTTTACTCCTTGCAAGACTTACACCTCTCTTAGATGTTTTTTATTTGTGAAGATCGTGGAAAAATGGACTCCAAATAGTTTGGAATGGCCTTGTAACCCTTCCACACTGATGGTAGCAAAATTTGCTTCTCTAAGATCACGGATGATGTCTTTCCTCCTTTGCTTTGTGTTAAAACATATCTGAAAGGTTAAGACAAGCATGAAGACAAATCTTGTCCAGCCTATACTCAACCTCTCAGCTGACAGCAGCTGGCATAAGATCCAGGCAGTGAAGCGGACAGAACTGGATGGAGGGATGGATTCAAAATACTAAAGATGTGCTGTTTGAAATGTCCTTGGCAAAGTTTATCTGACTTTTGTGAATTTCTGACCTTAAATGCTGATAGTTACTCAGTTAGTCATGGTTACCAGACTGAATAGTATTTACATGACCATAAGGTGCATTTCCATATGTGACCTCATTAATTAAAATTTTTTCCAGACATTCTCCAGGGTCACAGAGGTCATCTGGAGCCAATCTCAGCAGGGAAACCTGCACAATAACAAAGAGAACAAGCGAACTCCATACAGGCCAGAATTTGACCAAGATCTTGGAGTTGTGAGGCGACACTGCTGAAAACTACACTGCTGCGCTGCTCTGTATGATTTCATCAATTCTGATTTCACGTAATAAAAAGATTACTTTAACAAACACGCGCCAGTTGCAGTCTTCTTGAACAATTCTGATGATCAGTTTTCAACAGTCTGATCTGCTTCAGATCCAGTTTTGGCTGATTCAGAGTTTCTTTCTGAGGAAATATATGAATCTATCTATCTACATAGAAAATTAGAAGTAGAGAGAGAAGAGACAAACACACTGTCAAAGGTACAAGACAGGATACAAAAGTATAATTATCCATCAGCAGCAGAACTAAGACTTCAGTGTATATATGGGATATATATGGATAGATGGTGATCCACATAGACGAGGACTGCAGGTCAGGATGTCAGCAGGTCTCCAGCAGACATCCATACAGACAGGTGGAGGTGAACATCACCAGGAATATTGTGTGTGTGTGCATGAGCGTGCGTGAGCGTGCGCGTGCACATAAAAAAACCCTATATTCCCACTGTCTTCATCAGTGCTCCGTGGCAGTCAATTTTTCTATATTATTTGCCACTTATCATACATTCCCTTTAATAATAAAAGGAGACACATAGTTTCAACCTTCTGCTTGTTCCTCTGCATTTCCAGTTTTGGGATTTGGGGAGAACCCACGCAGCAGCATCCACATTTAATCAATTCTGCTATTCTTTATTGAAATAGATGTTAAACAGGTACCGGAGGATTGTTGGGAAGCACTATGTCAACAAAGAGCATGGAGGGAGTGTTTCACTGACAGCAAGCACACTTACAAAAGGACAAGAATACTTCTGGCTGTAGTGCAACAAGCTGCCACTAGTAGAATGGACACGCGGGCCAACACGACAGAGCAGTTTGTGTTTTACATGGTAGCTGAGGTGTCGGCTCTGTGGCATCGTGTTTCGGCCTCGTGGCACATTGCCTCAGTGACAAGTGGATGTCAATTAACCAATAGCAAGCTGTAGGTAACGGGCAGGTGCGTGAGTGACACCAGCCTGCCTGACAGTGTGTATGCGACAAATACCTGGAGGAAGATGAGGAAGAATGGGAGGAACAGAAGGTGGTTTGTCTGTGAGCGCATTTTTCATCACATTAAAGAGGTTTTGGTTATATGCTGTGACCTCTCTGTCTCAAACAACCTCGCCTCCATCTATTTATGCAGTATAGCTGATAATGTGTCTTGTGGGACTTGTCACTTGTCAGTGTGTAGTTGTGCATGAATGTGTATGTTTATCTGTGCAAAAGCAAATGTCTTTGTCTGTCCTTGCATCAGACTGTAGAAAGCGTGAAGTTAAGCTGGGTGAACTCCAGGAACAAATGATTTTCCCTGCTTTGCTTTACTTTCTAATCTTAATGTAATATATATATATATATATATATATATATATATATATATATATATATATATATATATATATATATATATATATATAGTTTCCATCCATCCATTCCATCAGTCCGTCTGTCCATTCATCCATCCATACCCCTTATGTAAGGTCACGGAGGTGTCTGCTGAAGACTATCTCAGCCAGTGCCGGTTCTTCTTTTGTGAGGAGCCCAACTATGATGAAGAGATTTTGATTTTTTGGTTATAGATTCTGGTTTTGATACATATATATATATATATATATATATATATATATATATATATATATATATATATATATATATATATATATATATATATATATATATATATATATATATATATATATATGATTGTATGCGTCATCGTAAAGAAAAACATAACTCTCCACACACTCCACACTCCACTCCACACAAAAAGTGGAAAAAGTCTCGGCTCTGAAGACAAATCTTTTTCAGCAGGAAAGAACACTGAATTCCCTCGTTTCTCTGTGGTTAAAACCACAGAGAAATGAGGTTAAAGGTCTGTGCCTACAGGTTAAAACCTGTAGGCACAGACTTGGTGATCTAAAAAGGGAGTTGGTTAACAGCTTGTGACTTGGTCTGGGAATAAAAAAGTTCAGTCAAAAGATTTTTTTTCTCTTTTTTTACTTTAATCCCTGTGTGACAAACAGTCCAGTCATGAGGGAGATCTGACAGCCACAGAGCTCTGTGAAAGCATAAGCTGGTATCCTGCTTGCTCATACAGGCATTCAAAACTCAGAGGTCGTTGCAGTTGGCGAGTGGAGAAGACGGTGTGGCCACAGAGAGGCAGGATCTGTCCATGGTTTTGGCAGCAGCAGGCTTTAGTGTTCATACAGTCTGGGAAGCTGTAAACCCGTCACTCTCTGGATTGTTTTGATGACGCACTAGATGACCTCTGTTGTCACAGGTGACACGTTTCTCTAAACGTCCTCTGGAGACTTGCAAACATCTTACTATTAGTGTACACGTAAATTGAAAAATGAAAACACTTAAAGCAGAAAATAACACTCTTCGGATTTCATTTGGACCTAGATTGAGTCGGATGCGACCTGCCCAGTTATTTTTGCATCTGTTTCCACCTTGTGTAATTATTAACGATTGTTTGTGTCCTAATGGCAGAGATGCGTTTTGTTGTGTTTAGGTCCAGAACACAGTTGAGACGTTAAGATAACAGCATGTGTCCATCAGCATCCTGGCTGCCTCCTTTCACGCTCAGATACCGTGGTTGGTTTTTTTTGGTTTCCAGCTGGTCGCAGGACACTTTTCGCCTCCTCTCCCCTCACTGACAGCCTGCTGCTAGACTACAGCTGCTGTGTTGAAACAATGTGTTTTCCCAGAAAGACCAACTCTGTGCTGGAGTGGAGTTTGAGGAGGTTGCATATAAAGGTTAAATCAAGGAACACTGTGACAATCTGTGCATTTTAATTAATGCTTGAGCAAACATTTTACAGTTTCCCTAAATGCTGCAACTAGTGTTGTCCGCTTTAATTCTCAAGAGGAAAATATGTGTGTCTGGATACTAAAGGCCAGGAAGCCGAGTTTTATTCTGCCTTTGTGTCCGAGCGCTTGAGGCCAAAAGACTTGTATTCAGCGGTTTGTCTTTCCACTAAAACGGAAATCACAGGAACAGCTTGTGGTCATGTCCCCAAGTTTAACACAAATGCTCGCTAGGGTTCAAGGAAAAAATGAATTCACACGCTACTTCTGGGGAAAAAAAGCCTCAAACTTCTGATAGGATAGAATATATAAAGTTATGAAGGTTTGGTTGTGTTTTTTTTTTTGGTTGTTTTTTAAACAAATAAATAGTCAAAAGGATCTGAAAGGAGGAAGGACATCACGCACAAAGTCCGATGCAGCACTCGGGCTGCTGATCAGACAAGACTGGGCCAAACTTCTCTCCTAAATCGCAGTCCCAACTTTTCAGAAGCATTTCTGCCATCAAATGAATGACCTTTTTTTTTCTTAAATACTTAAACTTGGAATTCTTTTTTCTGTTTAGATGTGTTCTATTTAGAATAACATTTTGGTTGGAGACTTGCAAATCATTACCGCCTGTTTTTGCTTATGTTTTCTGCACATCTTTTGTTGCATCAGTTTTTTTGTTTTTACACATCACAGATGACAAGAGGTTGGATGCTGCTGATGCAACACGGATGAATGTCAAGTAAAAGAAGTGTGGTCCACCCCCCTGAAACTGGCTTTCATCCCAGTTAGCATCCTCCACGCATCCCCCACCCCTCCCCACAGCTCCTTTGGTCGCAGGTTGTCTCTGTACAATGGGTTCATACACAGAGAGACCAGATATGATTTGCAGGAGCAGGTTGTGTAGAGCTGGGAAAGATTATGATTTGTTGCCACACCAAGTCCAACAAACAAAAGCTGTATGACAGACTTTATAGGTTTATTTCTTTATCAAACACAAATGGAAATTATTCTATGGTGAGTCATTACTTTTACCTGTATTTTGTAACAATGATAAAGAGCGTGCGCAAACAAGAAAACAAAACTATAAAGTAACACAGAATTTTATTGAAAGTCTGATAACTAAAATTGTGCACGTCCGGACTTCCTTGCGGCAGGATTCCTCACCATTTGTGCTCATTAAAGCAGATCCATTGAGACGATCTTGCGACATTGTGGATCTCAGGTACGTTTTGATAAGCGTCAGTTTGGAGAAGCTCCTCTCTTAAGCAGCAACTGTCACTGGACCAGTGACAGCAATTCCAGGAACTTTCACATATAATAAACCTTCAGTTTCTTCTCCTGCAGGACACTGAGACGCTCTGAGACAGTCATTTTAGGTTTTCAGCCAAACTGGTCGGACTGTCCAGTGCAGCTCAGGGTGTTTTTCAGCTCTGAAGTCTGAGTTCTTTGTTCTCGTTCTCGTACGATATTAGTTGTCGGAGCCAAATGAGGGAAACTGAGGTGGCAGGAGTACAAACAACACCACTTTAATGAACATAAAGTGCTGCACAGACAAAAATCAGCAAAAACACAGGAACAAAAAATATAAATAATCCAAATGAGGAAAATCAGCGATCCAGGAAAAACACAGCCAGGGACACTGACACACCGGAAGTGAGGCAGGGAAGCTAGGATAATGTGTAGATAGGGCCGACGAGACACAGGTGCAACCCAAACGCCAGCCATTAACCTTCCGGGTTGAGGCTCACGCGGACCTAAGAGTCGTTACAGGTCCTCGACAGGCCACTAGGGGCGGGCTGCAAAAGCGAGTCAATCTGCATTAACGCTCATGTTAAAATGTCCAACTGTAGAACAGAAATAAACATTAAAAACACAAAAAACCGTGTTGGTCTCAGTTGTTTGACTTTTTACCACGTTAGTACGACTTCTTTAAAGCATCCCATTTATTTCTAATTGATTGACTGACAGTCGGCTCAGCCGATGGGGAGCCGTTATCGCTTCCTCATCCCTAATGTCAATGCCTCTGTGATGCAACCACCTGTTGTGTTTTGAGTTTGAGTTAAATTGTATGTTCTGCTGTAATCGTCTGACGGATATTTCAGAAGGTTCGCCTAGGAGCTGGAAGCCAAAGCGAACTTTGATTGACATACGGTGGGCGTGTTCACATCAGCTTTTCGAGCAACATGGCTGGACAGAAAAACAGTCTATGGTGCAAACAACAGGATAGACGGGAGCAAGGGAAGTCAGCGTGGAGCTTAAGAAACCAAGAAATGGACTTTCAAAATAAAACAGGAGCTAGAGTACAAAATCCCAAAAAAACCCCAAGAAAACTAACTCTGAAACCCGAAACAATGACATCTTGTTCTCAGCTTATTCAGCTTATTCTTGACACATCATGTGATGTCAGAGAACAATTGTGTGATTGGTCAGAAAGTAAAGTGGGTGTGGCTAAAGCAGAGAAGCAGAAACATCCCGAAGATCCACAAGTATCGCAGCTCTTTTTTTCCTCCATCTCCTCATCAGTTGCAAACAGTAATACCAAATCTTCCTTCTCCTCCTCCTCTTCAAACAATTCATTCCC
This sequence comes from Xenentodon cancila, assembly GCA_014839995.1. NCBI lineage: Eukaryota > Metazoa > Chordata > Actinopteri > Beloniformes > Belonidae > Xenentodon > Xenentodon cancila. The sequence continues at coordinate 7,715,712 of CM026203.1, forward strand.
CTCGTCTTCTGTCATCAACCCAAATCTGTCATCTCTGCCATTGTCACTGTTTTTGTTCTTTATGTCAAGGTACTGTGCAGGGTTGCCAGTTCCGTTTATTATAAACAACTTTGGGCTTCTTTTTTCTAATAGTTATTTTATTTTAAAATATCAGAAGTCACAGTTTACTGGGTTTTTTTGGGCTTGTTTTTCAAGGCTTTAGTGAGAATTATAGAAAACAGAGCTGTGCCTTGTTTTCAGGCATGAACATATTTACCGCCTCTCATTTTTCATGTGTAAAGTCTTGCGGTTCAGCATCAACCCAACATAACCGTGCTCAAACTTTAGGAGGGGAAGCAATACAAATCACTGCAGCACCTGGCGGCTCATTGCATAAAGCCGTTTATAGAAGAAGAAATAATTCTCACTCACTCCAAGGAGGCCCTCCCTGAACTGTCTGGAACCGCGTTTCACACTGATGCAGACTCTTTTCATGATATCTAAGCACATGATTTCTCCACACTAGTGTGTTCAGCATTCGTACGACTTCCGTTGCTTTCGGATCTGGAAACCCTGTAAATGAGCTGCACATAGGGTTGCCACAGAACGGGCCCCTGAGGACTTCCTGGAGGTCTGCACTGCCGTTTCTCATCAAGTATGACATGTCCTGTCCAGAACCAGCTTTGGAAGAGTTGATAGAATTATGCTCGCGTCATGTTTGGATTTGGCCATAATGAAACTGGAAACGACTGCTGCTGTGACAAAGACGGTTGTACTTGTCGTCCTGCTGCTTGTTGCCTGTCTTGTTGTTGTTTTTTATCACACAAACATCCACGCTGTTACACCACTGCACAAAGTCTGTTGTGTCAGGCTACTTTATATGAGGTAGGGATTATACAAATAAACTTGACTACAGTTACTGTCAAGGTCGATGACAACGACCACCTTACCTTTTTCAGGAGTGGTGAAGATGCAAATATTTTCTGAGGTGCAGCGTAGATTTACCTTCTTTACCATACAGTACAAGCAGCACATGCACCCGCAGCAGACAGACTACTACTGGATGTGCTCAGCATAACATAAAGGATTTTCTAGGGGTGATCATGCATTGCAAAACTCAGAGCTCGCACTGCAAGTATATTTTCATACAGTAGTTAGTCTGTGCAGCCCCATCATGAGGCAGCTTTGCTTTATTCCAACATAGCTCGACTCTAGCTCGTACCGATGAAAATCAAACACCTCTGTTCCATCACTTCTTTTTTTAACTTTCTGATACCTGTACGTGACTGCATCCACACCAGTTGACAGCGGGACAGACACTGGTGAAGTCTCTCAGTAGATGATATGATGTAAACGTTCAGCACCAGTTCAGCATCTGGACTGCAGAGACGATGTTTCACCGTAGCGGATGTCGCCGCGTATTGTTGACAAACGCTGCCATTCCCGTGTCTTCTTCCGATGCTCGTGTTCAGAATGGCATCGTCCAAAATGCCGGACAGAAAGATGTTACAGATGGAGACTAGTTTCTACAACCTCGTCTGGGTGAAACATAAAACTGCGACCGGATACGCTGGCAGGTCCTCGTCAGCTCCAAACTCGCCCATCTGATTCAAATGAATTCTAGAATTTAACAATTGAAGTTGGGCTTCAGTATCTGCGGGTTGTTCATAGGTTCTTCTATGATCTGGATTGCCAACCTTGGGTTAGCCATCCTGGCTGAGTCCCCTCTGTGGGAAACTAGTTTGTTTGTGCTGTTGGATATTAAAAGGAGTGCAATTAGTCTCCTTAGCTTCTAGGCGGGCATTATGCCAGGACCTGGTGCAGTCCAGCTCGGTTTTGGATGTCTGGCTGGGAAGTTGCTGTGAGCACCTCTCAGTTACACGAGGCATGCAGCATTGTGGTTATGTAATGTCTTTTTGGTTTCCCAGCAGTAGGAGGATCCCAGCAGGATCAGTCCAGTTGCTCATCTTGTTGCTGTGACACTGCTACTTCTGAAATCATCTCACCTTGTCAGAACAGCCGGCGCTGCAGTGTCTTCTTCTACCCACATCATTTACCAGTGAATATGCCTCTGTCTGTATGTCAGTGTCATCCTATTCTTATTTGGTACCTCTTTATAGTTTTTCCTTTGACAATATAATCATAACTTCATAGAATAAGGCAGGCGAGGATACAATTACTAACACCCTATCCAACAGGTATTCAGGCAGATTTGCAGGGTTGTTCTGTCACCCAGTTCTCAGGTTCTGCTGTTCATGCTATCTCCCCTGTCACCATGTTCTCCCCACAGCACGGACTGGAATGCAAGCTGACACCCAAGACCTGATCCAGAGAGCCGTTGGGAAACGAGTCCGTAGAGCGACCACTGAGGAGACCTACTGGGCCTACTCAGGTAAGAGTCTGTGCATGCACTTCTGTTTTTGACAAGCAGAGTTGTCTTTTTTTGCACCGAGACCCCGATTATTCCAAATACACTGTCGGCATTACTGTTGTTTGAGAGAGTTGGAACCCTCCAGAATGTTGTACTGAATGTCCACGTAGAGGAGATTAAATTGTTTGGCCAAGAAATGTGTTTGGGTAGCTGACGTTTGTTCTTTCTATAACTCACGTCGGGGTCCCAAATGTTTGTTTTGTAGAAAAACATGACCAAAATATTCCTCATTATTCCACATAGAGCAGCACATTTTTTATAATTTAGACAATTTTAACTACCACCATCCAGAAGTGAAAAACAGAAGGGTGAGACTAATGTAGTCTTTGGCACAGTTGTAATGGTTGTAATGGTTCTAAGATCACCGTTTGGGACGTGAAATACTGTGTGTGCGTGAATGAGTGTATAATGTGTTTATATATATATATATATATATATATATATATATATATATATATATATATATATATATATATATATATATATATATATATAAACCGCAAACACGTCATGGGCACGCCCAGCCAGCGACCAGTGACCCCCTCACCCCCCACTGCCACAGCAGGCCCCCCTGGAGGCCGGCCCACGCACCAGACCCAGCAGCCGAGACGCACCCCAGACATCCTTGCTGCAGGGCCAGTCCCAAATAGTAGGAATGTGCACGAGCAGTCCAGGCACCCGGAGGCCCCCCCCGATAGTCAGTATACAAGTATTACTGGTCCAATGCTTAATGGTGTGCAGTGGAATATGAATTTGAATGTTTATTAAGAGACACCTCTAGAATAATGACATTCACTTGTGTAAAAGCAGCTCTGAAACCACTTCGTCATATCTTCCCTTCCCCCATCTCTTAACTCCTGTCTCTGCTCCTCTCGTACATTTCTGCTGTGAGCTTGTCTGGCCTGGAGGTGTCTTAAAGCCCTTTTTATTATTTCACCAGTTCTTCAAAGGAGAAAGAAAGTTGCATAGTTACTTCCTTTGTCTCTTTAGACTTGTTTTTTTTGGGGGGGGGCACCATTCATCTTTCAAAATGCAATCCGGCTTGAGGCTTCAAATGATCTTTCACTTTATTTATTTCAATATTCTCATGCACTCATTTTACTAATTGGTTGCTTGTACAGCCCGTGAGAGCGCCTGAGCATGTGGATAAAAACGGGCTAAAAAGCAGCGGATGCTGAGATGTAGCAGTGGTCCCAGGCTGCCCCCTGGTTTATCACAGGTTTTACAGAAGAAGGATGTCAGCATTCAGCTAAGAGGGCAACACCATAGCGACAGCCGGCCATAACGCTGGTCAGAGGTTCGACAGGATTCTTAGTGCCTAATGCTATACGGGATTTGTACAAAAATGAAACGTAAGTTTAGTGATGTTGCATAGGACGGTGTAGAAATTTTCTGTGTGTTTTCTTCTCAGAAAGTGGTTGGTGATGGTAATGATTTAGTACAATGGCAGTCAGCAGACTGACTTTAAAGAGCAGTAATGGACAGATGAGTTCCACTTTCTCAGTCAGAAATTCACAGAAAAGATCTTCTTCAGAGAAAGATCGGAAAAGATTTTCATATTTCTACTCGCACAGTGTATGATATCATTCAGGCGTTTTAAGAAATCATGAGGAGTTTGCGTGTGTTAGGGCAGCAGGCCTACGCTTCATCAAGAACTGCCTTTCATCAAAAGGTGATAATACTGCACAGACAAAGGATTCGTGTGTCGGACTTTTGTCAAGTACCACAGTACAACCTTCTCCACAGATGACTTTCATGTGTCCGGGGTCAGAGGTATTTGACACGGACCACTGTGGAAGCGTGTCTTGTTGTCAGACAAACCCATAATGAAGATCTTTTTTAGAGGAAATAGTTTGTGTGTAATGAAGATCTTTTTTTAGAGGAAATAGTTTGTGTGTAATGAAGATCTTTTTTAGAGGAAATAGTTTGTGTGCTCTGATTCGAAGACAAAGAGCTCCAAGTTCAAAGCAAGGCTCTTTGATGGCACGTGGTCGCATCAGAGCTCTTGATCAAGCGCGTTTGCTCTTCGGTGATGGTGGTATTAATGCTGAAAAATACAAACATTTTAGAGGAATACATGCTGCAAAGACGTTCTTTATCTTTCTTTATCTTTCCCACGTACGTCTGTGTATTTTGGAGCAAGACAGTGTGAAGGCACATCTGCACACATCACAAACATGTGTAATGCAGAGGAGGGTGCAGGTACTGAAGTGGCTTTACTGCAGCCAGGGTCTGTCCTCAGTAGAGTGTTTGGAGAATGTAAACCTAACAATCCCATACTCATGCACACTTTAAAATATGTTTGAGTAGGAATGGGACAAAATAACCTCGGAAACTCTTCATCACTTGGAAATCTCAGATTCAGCGTGACAGAGATAAGAAATATTGCTTTTTTTCTCTCTTTTTTCTCACCATCTTCTCAACTTTTTTCTGATTTGCAGTTGCAGCTTGTTTTTTTTTGGGTTTACCTTGTCCTCAGACACGCGCTTTCTCTTTTCTCCAAAGACACTTCCATTTCCAGAGTTCCTAATTAGGACCTGTCACACACAGTATATTTTCCTGAGAGTCCTCATGTCAGAGCACGTTTTGGAACGCTTGTTTTGATTACTTCCTCCAGAGGTCTGTCAGACTCCAGTGGCTTTTTCTTTCGCTGCTTGAGCAGAGTGGTGGACTGAAACAAGGAACAGTTATGGCAAATTAAATGCGATCTTAGGATGGTTGTGCACCTTCAGAATAAGACAAAGACTGTCACCCTGGGATTGAACTCCACTGTCACGGCCAGATCACAGACAGGTTTTATATTTGTTCTTTTTTTTTTAACCTGCTCTATAGTTGCCTTGTTTTTATTGTCACTATTTAATCAGAAAATGTTTAATTGAGACTAAACCTTTGTTTTTATAGAAATATCAATTCAATTAACTTTTCAGTTCTATTTTATTTATATATCATCTATTACAACACAGGAACATGACCCTGATCAATTATTACATAAACAACAGCAGGTAAAAAGTCCCTTTAAGAGGGGAGAAACCTGGACCAGGACCTGGATCATAAGGGGAGAAACCTGGACCAGGACCTGGATCATAAGGGGGAACAAACCTGGACCAGGACCTGGATCATAAGAGGGAAGAAACCTGGATCAGGACCTGGATCATAAGGGGGAAGAAACCTGGACCAGGACCCGGATCATAAGGGGAGAAACCTGGACCAGGACCTGGATCATAAGGGGGAAGAAACCTGGACCAGGACCTGGATCATAAGAGGGAAGAAACCTGGATCAGGACCTGGATCATAAGGGGGAAGAAACCTGGATCAGGACCTGGATCATAAGGGGGAAGAAACCTGGACCAGGACCTGGATCATAAGGGGGAAGAAACCTGGACCAGGACCTGGATCATAAGGGGGAAGGAACCTGAACCAGGACCTGGATCATAAGGGGGAAGAAACCTGGACCAGGACCTGGATCATAAGAGGGAAGACACCTGGATCAGGACCTGGATCATAAGGGGGAAGAAACCTGGACCAGGACCTAGATCATAAGAGGGGACCCTCCTGCTGAAGACCAGCCGGGTAGAACAGGAAGTAGAGAGAAGAGACACAGACACACCGTCAAAGGTACCAAAGACCAGATCATCAGCAGAATTATCCATCAGCAGCAGAACTGAGACTTCCATGTGTATCCTGTACATGGTTGTAGGCAGAATGACAGACACTTTGTAATTTACAGAAAATATAATGAAAACGTTATTAATTACAGAGCTGTGTTTGAGCTGTATTTGATTGCATTGATGGCATTATTGATAATGACTTATAATGACTGTAACTTTAATTGAACAAACCTTTTTAATTTACTATGAAATTTGAAGCCTCTCTCATTGACCTGATGCTGGTTCTTCAGGCCAAACCTGTTCCTCAGATGTAGCATTTAAACCATCAAGTCTAGAATTTCCCCTTGTAAATGAATGCAGATGTCTGTCCATAGTTTTAAAAGGACATCTTTTAAGTGAAATTTTGCATGTGGGTTTATATTTCTAGATTACTATACATGACATTGTCTGATCAGAGTCTCTTAAGGCAAAAATAAACAAACTCACATTGTTGATAGATGACTGCTGTATTTCCTGGTTTTCCTAAACTTGGTTAAGACTGAAGTTGTCTTCATCATCTAGTACCACTTTGAAGAGCCTTGGAGTTACACCCATTCTCTAGTGTGGCTGAGCAATAGGCCTCCAGAGAGAGCTGGGTTTTTGCAGTCTCTCACCCAAATCCCATTCAGCATGTACTGCATTTCAAACGGAGATTCTTGGGAATTTTGGGAATACCATTTGTCGGATTTGTCCATTAACTCATTGCACACTACGCCTGATCAAGCAACGTACCAAAAATCTGTCTGGAATCTCCGGAAGTCCATATAACCCCAACAGAAATGATCTGCCGCAGACCCTGTGAGGTTTTAAAATGGAACTAAAGTGGTGAGGACGTAGTCTTGGAGCGCTGCATTTGTTTTCTATGGCCTATACCTGCGTTCTCAGTCTCCTGGCTTCTTACCACATCATGATAATGCTCATGTGCTCAATAATCCCTCCCTCCAACACCACCTGTATCTTCAGAACACCACTCTCAGCACATACGTAGACAGACTCATTACAACCATTCATGGACAACTAAAACTGAAAACACTAGTTACTTTTGAGTGGTGCTTTTGAAAGCCCATGAGTGGTGGACATATTGAATATGTTTATGAATGCTATCAAGGGTTTTAATAGTTTCTCTAGACCTAGTGGCATGCAGTCTTTAGGCCTATGATCAAATACTTGCCCTCTCTTCATCAGATGTGCACCCACGGCCTGCTATTGACAGTAAAAAAATGAAAAAGAACAGGGTCAGCGCTATAGGAACTGATTGAAAAGGCTGTTTAAAGGTGTATTTCAAAATGCAAATAAATTCATGGAATAGGCCTAAAAGTCAGCCATTCAGTGAATGAGGCTTGGTTTTATTTCTGGCTCTGATTTCTACACTGACTGACATATGATGTGTTTGACCAGTTATGACAGTGCAAAGCGCCATAAAGGTTTCATTTAAAGCTTTAACAAACACACTGGCAAACATTTGTTTTAAATGCTACTCCTTGAAGAGTAAAAATATGCAGCAGAATGTGATGGCTTGTGAAGATTTTATTAGTTTGTTTTCTCATATGATGCTCATTTAAACACCACAGTTTTATCAGCAGCTTTTGCACTTTCAGCCTAAGACCGAGCCCAATGAGCCCAAGTCAGGCTGGTAACGTTCCCATTGTTCCTTCTGTACTCAGCAGGGCCACTTGAAGCCCCTCTGGCCCTGAGTTCTGGCTTCACTTTTTTGAGCAGTCAAGCAGCGCTCAATGTGGCAGGAGGCGGAGTCAGGGTAGACAGCTGATTGTACAAATTTATTTAATAACTCTTCTTATTAACTATGTTTTGCATGCCATTGGTTTTAACGTTTGTCACAGATACAGGGGATTCAGTCTTAGATTATTTCCAAGGACTCGCTGCATCGTCAGTCAGGGTTTGCTCACTAGTCGCATTTCCATTACACTTTTGCACAAAAGAAAATCGAATCCCTGAGTTTATGATAAAGGTAGCACTGCAGGGGCTTGGTGTTTGCATTGAACAGTGTTTTTTTTTTAATAAGCATAATTCTTGTTCTACGAGATTTCTTTTCAAAATAACAAAAAGAAAAACTCAATGTTGAAGAAGATTGACAAAAACATTGTTAGTTGTTGACAAATTATTGCAACTGCTGCTACTGAAAACAGTCAGATGACGAAGCAGCAGATGAAATGATGAAATGATGAAATGATTATTTAGAGGTGACGTCCTGATGTAATGCATAATGATTAAGCAGTGTTATAACATGACTACATCGTATTAATGAGGCCAGAAACAGCTGGAAACTAGATTTTGATTACTTTAGATTGACCGACTACGTCACAATCAGCGCTACCAGAGATGTGGAAATGTGCTAAAAGCATTTCCATAACAATTTTGTGATAAAGTAGATTATTGAATCACCTGAAAAACCCTGTCCTGGAAGTGTAAATACGCTTTTGCAATAGTTGGGAATTTTTTCAAATTAAAGCTGTTTCCGTCACAGGATTTTGCTCAAATTTAGAGCTAATGGAAACACTCACTCCATTCATGCCACTCGTCTACCGATGGGCATGCCGGGCATTGCTTTGACCACACACCAGTCTCCTCATTAGAATCTTCACACTGTTTGCAGGGCTTTTAAGTGGTCTTCAGGTGGACTGTGGACTTAGATTTGCGGAGCCTCATTCTGATAGTTTAAGCTGCTGATTATCACTTAGGTGTCACGTTAACTGTTGGTTATTGGTACGTTCAGCCACATGTTACTTTAGTGTGTTCAGTGAATGCACCACTGATCCGGACACAGTTGCACCAACGATACTCTTCACTTCCTTTTATTACATGCAAGCTTAACTATTTCATTTGTGATACTATGTGCTAAAACAAGGTGAAACTAAAAGGTGTGTGTTTGTGATAGCGTAAGTGTAATCCTTTTGCATAATGTCCTGTCCTGTAACTTCATTGGCTGTTACTTTAGGGGACATTAGGACACTAATTCATCACAACCATTTGTTTGCAGAGGTAGTGCAGACTCGACTCACGACTGAGCTCAGCTGTGAGTGAGCAGGATGTGCTTTGGTTTATTCACCAAAAATGTGCACATTGCACTGCCAACACTTTTTCACCACCATGTTTGAATTTTGATAAAAAAAGTTTTAAAACGCAATTGCGCTTTTGTGCATTTATCAGTTCATGCAATCTTAACTGAGGAAACTCAGGAACTTGACTGCTGTCACAGCAGATAGCTGTTCCTGCTGCTGGTAGGGATTAGTTTAGGGGCGCTGCTGCGGTCTTATAAATGAAAATATAATCACTCAAAAAGGATCATATATTTTATTTTAAGTTCAAATAAATACTGTTTGTACTGAAAGAAGCTGAATGGTTTTGATGAATAAGGAGTGCCCCTTTTCAGCTGCAGTGTTTACAACAACCCCCAGCATCCCTTTGGGGGGGTGTGTGTGTGGGGAGGGAGTGTTGGGGGGGGGGGGGGGGGGGGGGGGGTAGCAGCCTTGCTGAGGCTATATGGACTATACATACAACGAATAAATCAACTATGAAACAGAAATAACAGATCTTTGTACAGAAGAGGATCAAGGGGGCTGCATTTTGCATTGTCCTTTCTACCCTGTCGTCAGCACATAATTGGTGATAGACATGCATGTAAAAACATGCATTCTTGCATATTCTATATATTTTAATTAAAGAAATGGAGGTACAAATGGATCTGTTCATGTTAGGTGTGAAGGGCAATGAATTATTCAAGTATTCTCTGTAATTACATCAATGTCTGCATGTTTAATACAGGATCAAACCCACTCATTCTGTATGGAGAAAAAAAACAACCCTTAAATTTAATAGCTTCACGGCCATCAAAAGACTCCCACACTGCTCAAGTAGTTCTTGAACTAAACTGGTAACACATTTTATTCATCAAGTGTATATAAAAGAGAATCAGTTTCTGCAGTAAATGACAGCAGTAAGCGTTATCAGTTCATCTGTTTCACAGAATTTTAACATGTTTACTAACTTTGACCAGAACATAGTCCTGAAGTCATTATCTTCATGACCTCCTTGGCACTGGAGTAGGTTGATGCAGAGCTCGTTAACGCCATGTTATTGCATAAAAACCATGATACAACAGCAGGCGTCACAAAATATTTGATGGGAAAGGTTCAGTTCCAAGCCCAAGAACACAATTTCCACTGAAACAAAAACACATTTTCAACAGGATCAAATCTGGTAATACTACAACTAGGTTGTATAAAAACACCGCTCTGTGACAAAAACCCAGAGCTTGGAGCCAAAGAAGCGCAAAAAGACGTCTACACTCCAACTCTGAATTCAGTCTTATCTTTGGAGTTTTGTCATCGTATCTTATTCCAGAGTTAAACTCAGTTCACAAAGACAAATCCCTGTGTTACATGGAAATCATTTTTGCCGTTTCACACCATTGATCCTGTTGCCTGTGAAGATCACATGCCAGCACTCCAAACTGGAAAACGTTCTTCCTAGACATTACCCTTTCATAAACAGTGGTACCACGGCTCAGCATAGTAGCTGCTCTCTAGGCACAGATCTTGCCACTTTTGCATATCTAATTGGAGACTAACGTGAAAGCATGTATTGTTTGCGCTCGTTTCTCAGTGAGCAGCCGGTGCCGCCGCGGTGCCGCCGCAGTGCCGCCGCGGTACCAAAGCCCCCTTCAGACAGTCTTTGCTCATGCAGCAGCCCCCCCAGCCCTAGTCAGAGCCAGAGATAGAGATCTTCAGCCCTCCCTGTCCTGTAATGTGGGAAGGCACCACTGGCTGATTTTGTACTGTCCCAGTGCTATTGAATAATGAATTATTAAATTAATGAATTCATTTATAATAAAAAATTTGTCTCATTGTGACACAGTGTCTCATTTTAAAGAGACCTGTTTTTACACAATAAAAACATTGCAATCAATAAATCATAAATAGCAAAGAAGTATGTAATGAACTTCCTTTTTATTATCAGGAGTTACACAGACATCACTATGATAGTAAATACAAGCAGAAATTCATTTAGAAAGGGAGCTTATTAATATGGTATAGGTCACATTGATGTCATCAATACAATAACTATTTAATGGGACTGCACTGGCCTATGGACACTATAAAAGACTAGAGTTGGAAATGTGACAATATTTTTGTAACATTACAACTAACATCAGGATTTGTAAAGAAAATCGTGCCGGAGAACTGCGATTTTGATTCTAAGCAAATAAATCATGATTCTCATTTTTCCAGAATCCTGCAGCACCAACCTATATGTACATGTATATCAGACGAGTTTATTTTACTATGTCCTGTTAATGAGTACTTAATATAAGATATATTCTGTCATCTTGAAGGTTTCTCAAATATCTCTGTTATTAATTGCTGTGGTCTCGGGTGAGCCTTGCTTGTAATTTCTTTTGTACGACAGTTGAAATTAAACAGGTTCCTTTTAGGAGAACACCGTTTTCTAGCATTTCTAAAGTCATCTTTCTGTCAAATGTGGAGAATTATTGCTTGGAAGTAGAACTGGCAGTTTTACACTGTTTACATGCACGTATGTGAGTTTTTTTTTTGCTTTTTTTTTTTTTTTTTTAAAAAGCTGTAGCGATGCTATCGTATTTGTTTATAACTGGTTATGCCATTGTTACACTATGTCACCATTTCATATAAAGTATCCTTCTTTGCTTCAAACTACTTTCTTAATCTCTGAGTTTACATTCTAATGGCTATTTGTGTCAAAGCATAAAAGGATCACTCAGAACAGATGACACAGTCATGGATAAATGACTGTCATCTGTTCTGAGTGATGCTTTTGAAAAGCCATGACAAACATTTCCCAGAAAGCCATGTGGCCTGGGTTTATAAAAAAAAAAAGGAGGATAAATACAGTGTTAAATGGTTTTGGTTTCGAAGATGCCTCGTGGAAGGTCATTAGTTGCCACAGAATGTATTGGAAGTTATAGTTTCTGCTATCTCATTATGTTTTCTTTTCACTGTGCTGTACTGAAGAGTTCTGAGTTTTAAGTGTAAAGGGACATCATTTTTGACAGTAATGTCTCTCAGTGTACTCTGCAGAGTTTTTCTGCACATCTTGTGCCTGGAGGCATCTCCAGGATGCCAACCACAAAATCAGAGCTGAAGGAATTTCCAGCTCTTGTGTTGTTTCCCTTAATGGGAGACATTATTATGCAACGGAAGACCAGCGAATGAAATGAAGCACAGTAGAGATGTATATCAGCATGCAGGGATGGCTGAAGGCAGAAAAAAGAGAGATGTATATACAGATTTATGATAAACTGATAAATAGGCCAGACGTTCAGAACATGGACCTCTCTGAATAAAGATAAAATATGTCAGCATTTTAAAATGTGTGGATTGAGAAAGAAAAGTGCCACATAGATCTCCTCGTGTGATGAGAAAAGGATCCACTGATGACAAGAAGGTCAAAGACATTTCTTACTTCTGAGGACTAAATCATCCCACATAAAATTTTTGGAGGGAGGGTTTGGAAACAGAAATTGATAACATGTTTTTTTTTTTTTCTCTCATCAACTTAAATTTGTTGATTATATTTTTGTTTTGGCATTTCAGAACTTTCATTCCAAAAAGTCTTAATTTAATGTTAGGGTGATTGTGGTAGGGTGTAAGGGTGTGGTAGGGTGGTTGTGGTATGGTGGGTGGTTGTGTTAGGGTGGTTGTGGTAGGGTGGGTGGGTGTGGTAGGGTGGTTGTGGTCAGTGGTTGTGGTACAGTGGTTGTGGTACGGTGGGTGGTTGTGGTACAGTGGTTGTGGTACGGTGGGTGGTTGTGGTAAGGTGGGTGTGTGGGTGGGTGTGGTTGTGGTACTGTGGGTGGGTGGTTGTTGTCAGGTGGTTGTGGTACGGTGGGTGGTTGTGGTACGGTGGGTGGTTGTGGTACGGTGGGTGGTTGTGGTAGGGTGGTTGTGGTACGGTGGGTGGGGGTTATTGTAGTGATAAACAGGGGATTGTAGTGATAATTTGGTACAAATCAGTTTCCATGCAAGGCTGAGTCTTTAGGAGCAAAGATCAGAAGTTGATCTGCATTTTGCCGGCGATAGTTAAAGTGTGCAAAAAACTAGAATGGGTAAAAACAACGTTCCTCAATGAAAGATTGGAATGAATTTGCATATTTCACCTTCTACAATGCAGAATATCATTAAACCATTTAATGAACCCGAAGGAGTTCAAACGAGTGTGTAAGGTTGCAAGGCTCAGCCGGGCACGCTGCATCAAGAAGCATCACTCATTAAATCTCATATTAGCACATGGACAGGGATTAGTGTGTGAAACCTTTGTCAAGCTCTACAATATGAAGACACATTTGCAAACGCTCATTAAAACTGCTGTGCTGTTGAGCTTGAAATTTTGATTGCAGAGCAATATCTTCATAAATTCTCCATTAGTTTATTCTTGACCTTAAAAACTAGGTTCTGATAAAATTAGATTTGAAATGCAAGCATAGACAAAGTGATAAGAGTTGTACAAATAATATCTGCCTCTAAAGATCATATATGACTGAAAGAAGAACAGCAAAGCCACAGCCTCTAAAAGGTGTCGGAAAAAAACGTGTCTCTCTCAGCACGTCGCACTTTTTAACACAGCAAGGTCTTAATAAGGTGGTGCGGAGGTGCGGGGGCTTCACATGGGCTACAATCAAACTTACACATAGTTGGACAGTGAATAAACCTGTTGATTCTTTTTCATCCTGTGTGTGTCCAACCTAATCTTAACCTTTACACTAATCACTGAAACATAAGTCATAATTGTGATTGCAGCTACATTTTTCATCACAGAAAGTAAACGCTGTTCAAATTGTGGTAAGAAACTAAGACGTGAGCAGCTGCAGACAATAATCTGGCCTGTGTTTTTGTTGCAGGTTTGGAGCAGTGGTCTTCCTTGGCTGCGTACGTTGGTTTACAGTGTGTTGAACTGTGGATGATGATACTCTGTGGTTGAGGCAGCATCTTTACAAAATGTTTGTTCTGAGATCTTTGGCACATTTCGTACCAAACCGGAACACAGAGAGAGAAGCCGTTTTCTTCTTCCATCGTATGTAGGCTGTGTCTCTCGTGCATATTATTGTTTGAACAAATAAACATGGAACCTTCGGACATCTGGAAATTATTCACCTTGTTTTTTAAGGTGTACAAAAATCATAATAGGTCAATGCAACCTGAGCAACAACAACACATGACGGATGTTTGGGAGTTTAACTTTAAGAGCTCTGGGATCTGTAGGTCAATTTCCTTGTTGTTCAAGGTTGTAACCTCTTTTGTCTTTTTGTCTTAAATGTTTTAATAATATTGTGTTTTTTTTTTTGCACGTTGCAAACTCTTTTTCACTTGCCTTTTTATTTTTTGCTTGCAGGTACAGTGGTGGAAAAGTCAAATCATACTCTTGTTTGTGTGGCTTATCGTGTCATATACACACACATCCTCGTCCTGCCCCCGGCTCTCTGCCCAAAGCTCGTTGTGATGACCAGAATCCTCACTGACTGGCAAATGCAAAGCTCCGCCTCTTTGTCCGGTGTATCTCTCTCATAAATGCTGATGCTGAACAAAACTTCCCAGAAACGTTCACGCTCCATTGCGATATAAATCATGACTCAGCCCTGAGATATTTGAATCCCACCACTTGGAGCAGCTAGTGGCTCCCAACTGGATGGGAAACATATCCAATTTTCTGGTAGAGAAGTGTTTCCTTACACTTGGAGCTTCTGACTTTCATTTGACTTTTTTTCATATTTGACTTAAAATTGTTTTAAGCTGTAATAAAAGAAGATTATTGCATCAACATGATCCTTCCTGGACCTGAAGTTGACAACGGGTTGGAGTCTTCCTCTTAGTAACTTTAGAGTTGCAGTCTTGGAGAGGCCACTGCTCGGTGTCTTAAGCAGCATTAGTCTTGGGACACATTTTCCAAAACATTTTCAGTTCATCTAACCACAGAACAGTTTCCACTTTGCCTTCTTCTGTTTTAAAAATCATGTTTGCATATAGCTTGCATGACAGAGCTTTGACCTTTCATTTGTGGATGGTAAAGCAAAGTGTGTTAAGACAGTTGTGGAAATGTTCCTGAGCCCTGAGCACAAATTGTAGACACATTTTTCCCAGACTGGTGAACTTTGTGCATCTTTACATCTGAGAGAGCCTTCCTCGCTGCGATGCTCTTTCTATACCTAATCACTGACCTGCTGCCAGTTAACCTTATTAGTTGCAAGATGTTCTTCCAGTAGTTTTGTTTTAGTTAAACGTAGCCTACACTTATTTTTATTGTCCATGACTTAACTTTTTTAAGATGTGTAACTGTTGTTGAATTTAAAATAAGCTTATACAGTTCATGAAGTGATACATCTTATTTTAATCAATAAATACATTTCTTATGCTCTCATGTGAATGTGGGTTTACAAACCCTGGTATATTTTGTTTTTGTTTACATGTTACATAGCAAAATTGTTTTTTGTTTTTTTTTCCTCTTTTAAATTCATAATTTATTACAAGGTAATTTCCAAAAGCAATATGATTTTGTAATGCTCAGACAACACAAGCGCCGTCTGCAGTTACAGCAGCTCGCTTTAACGTTTGCCAGCAGGTTTCATCAATAAGAATGTGAAAGTGCCATTAAGCCTGGCTGTCCAGAGCTGGAGCCCTGGAGTGAGCAGGATATGCTCAATTTCTCTGCCTTTGAAGCAGCATACATGGCAACACAGACTACAAATTCTTACCACCACGAGAGGAGAAAGAGAGCGACAGAACCCAGCTGATCATAGGTGAAATCGAGTGAGAGCTGGGCTGTGCTGTGCACAGGGGGCAGGAAGGTCTGAGCGAGGCTCGAAGAGGTGGAAAACAAGTTGTCTGCTGTTGCTATAGCAACGCATGAGTGTTTCTGCAACACCTACAAGCTCAGGTTGATGAAGGAAAAACCTTTTTCTTTTTTTATCATAATGCACAACATTTTTCAAAGCAAATATTCAGAGGCAGCGTTTTAACTGTAAGACAGACGCATCTCGATGAGGAAATGAATGGGCCACATCTATTCAGCTAATCTAGAATAGAACAATAGAAAAGCTCTAAAATAACTCAAAAGATAGAAAAAATGCAATAAGATTAGTGCGTACTAAAAATTTGCAAAATTAAACAGAAGTTGCGCTATCTGCAAATAAATCTTGAAAATTGAGACCTATTTTAAATCACACGTTTGTTGTCTGTGTTTTTATTTTAATTTTTTGAGCAAATAAATAAGTGTGACATTGAGATGGGGAAGGAGGGAGCCTCTAAATTGCATTTTGGTTATTTTAACACAATAACTATGCTGGCTGTGCATGTCAGCTAAAATGTTTTACATTATTGTAAATTACACGTTATTACAGTTGTGATCTGACCCTAAATAGGAATAAGAGTTTATAGTTAATGGACAAACAAATGTTTTAATGAGCTGCATATAATACCTCATTCACATCGATGCTGAGCTTTGCTGTCATAGAACACAAGAGGAGTGTGTATTTTTCGAGATGTGGCTACGGGAGCGTCTTTTGGACTATAGAGGTGGACCAAAGACGCAGACAGACTGACAAAGCGGCGTACAGGTTAGGACTGGACGATATGGACCAACAGTCATATCCCCATATATTTACACTGAATATCAAAATACGACATATATCCTGATATTTTTTCTGCAAAGTGAGAGCAAATGTTCAGTCAAAACTGACATGTCACAAGTTGTTTTATTGAAAATGGCTATTTCAGTTGAACAGCTGTAACATCAAATGAATAAATAATTAACAGGTTTCTTTACCTGGTTCATGATAAAATACTCAGCTGTTCAAAACACAATAAAACGTAAACATAAATACTATATAACAGGAGCCCAATTTTTGAAATCAAGCTCCATAAAGTACACATTAAAATTTAAAAAAATCTTAAATAAAAATAGCCTATAAAATAAAATAGGCCAATCTTTTTCTGAAATAAATATATTTATATGACAAAAGTAAAATATTGCCATGTTTTTAGTTCAACAACTTGCTTGATAAAAATCAAATTACAGGTTTTCTTCTAACAAATCCACAGATGCAAATAACAAACATTACAAAAGAACATAATGTGACAAACCCTAGATTAACTTTTCTTTTTTTATAACTCAATTTCTTATCCGAGAAGTCCCAACAAGTTGCACACGAAACAGACTCATCATCAACTCAAACATTTCCCCAACTTTTTTTTTTTGGATAAACAGTAGTTTTGTCTTGAGGTAGAAAGTAGAAGACTAACCCATCGACTTTTGGGATGTAGGTGGTCCTGAACCATGGATCCACAAATGAAGCCAACAGGTCAGCCGTGGCTGGGTCAGAATACCTGCTGTTTATGTACTCAACAATGATGATCTTGATGAATTTGTAAAGCTCGCTAGCACCCTCTTCACATGCCAGAAGACTTTTGTTAAAAAGGTGCAGCAACTATAGTGACGTACTCCTCACCTGACAAAGCATCAGTAAAGTCCTGGAGAGGTTTCAGGATTTTTTGGGCTGCTTCTAAGACCTCTTAGTCCTGCCAGGTAGGGACAAGGTGCCTGGTCTTTTTGTCACTTGGCAGGACTTTGGCCAGTGCTCCTTCCTGCTCCAGGACTCTCCATCATCTGCTGTCTTGATCCCCAGCATGTGGCCGACTGGGTTATGAGTTGGTGCCTTGACAAACCCGGTTATGAGTTGATGACTTGACAAACCCGGTTATGAGTTGGTGACTTGAAAAACCAGTTATGAGTTGGTGAATTGGCAGACTCTGTTATGAGTTAGTGACTTGACAGACCAGGTTATAAATTGGTGACTTGGCAGACCCGGTTATGTGTTGGTGACTTGGCAGACCAGGTTATGACTTGGTGACTTGGCAGACTCTGTTATGAGTTGGTGACTTGGAAATTAAGGTTATGAGTTAATGACTTGTCAGACCAGGTTATAAGTTGGTGACTTGACAGACCAGGTTATGTGTTGGTGACCTGGCAGACCAGGTTATAAATTGGTGACTTGGCAGACCGTGTTATTTGTTGGTGACCTGGCAGATCAGGTGATGAGTTGGTGACTTGGCAGACCAGGTTATGTGTTGGTGACTTGGCAGACCAGGTTATAAATTGGTGACTTGGCAGACCCGGTTATGTGTTGGTGACTTGGCAGACCCGGTTACGAGTTGGTGACTTGGCAGACCAGGTTATGACTTGGTGACTTGGCAGACTCTGTTATGAGTTGGTGACTTGGAAGTTAAGGTTATGAGTTAATGACTTGACAGACCAGGTTATAAGTTGGTTACTTGACAGACCAGGTTATGTGTTGGTGACTTGGCAGACCCGGTTATGAGTTGGTGACTTGGCAGACTCTGTTATGAGTTGGTGACCTGGCAGATCAGGTGATGAGTTGGTGACTTGGCAGATCCGGTTATGAGTTGGTGACCTGGCAGATCAGGTGATGAGTTAATGACTTGACAGACCAGGTTATAAGTTGGTGACTTGACAGACCAGGTTATGTGTTGGTGACTTGGCAGACCCGGTTATGAGTTGGTGACTTGGCAGACTCTGTTATGAGTTGGTGACCTGGCAGATCAGGTGATGAGTTGGTGACTTGGCAGACCAGGTTATGTGTTGGTGACTTGGGAGATCAGGTTATGTATTGGTGACTTGGCAGACTCTGTTATGAGTTGGTGACTTGGCAGATCAGGTTATGAGTTGGTGACCTGGCAGATCAGGTGATGAGTTGGTGACCTGGCAGATCAGGTGATGAGTTGGTGACTTGGCAGATCAGGTGATGAGTTAATGACTTGACAGACCAGGTTATAAGTTGGTGACTTGACAGACCAGGTTATGTGTTGGTGACTTGGCAGACCCGGTTATGAGTTGGTGACTTGGCAGACTCTGTTATGAGTTGGTGACCTGGCAGATCAGGTTATGAGTTGGTGACTTGGCAGATCCAGTTATGAGTTGGTGACTAGGCAGATCAGGTTATGAGTTGGTGACTTGACAGACCAGGTTATGTGTTGGTGACTTGGCAGACCCGGTTATGACTTGGTGACTTGGCAGACTCTGTTATGAGTTGGTGACTTGGAAATTAAGGTTATGAGTTAATGACTTGTCAGACCAGGTTATAAGTTGGTGACTTGACAGACCAGGTTATGTGTTGGTGACCTGGCAGACCAGGTTATAAATTGGTGACTTGGCAGACCGTGTTATTTGTTGGTGACCTGGCAGATCAGGTGATGAGTTGGTGACTTGGCAGACCAGGTTATGTGTTGGTGACTTGGCAGACCAGGTTATAAATTGGTGACTTGGCAGACCCGGTTATGTGTTGGTGACTTGGCAGACCCGGTTACGAGTTGGTGACTTGGCAGACCAGGTTATGACTTGGTGACTTGGCAGACTCTGTTATGAGTTGGTGACTTGGAAGTTAAGGTTATGAGTTAATGACTTGACAGACCAGGTTATAAGTTGGTTACTTGACAGACCAGGTTATGTGTTGGTGACTTGGCAGACCCGGTTATGAGTTGGTGACTTGGCAGACTCTGTTATGAGTTGGTGACCTGGCAGATCAGGTGATGAGTTGGTGACTTGGCAGATCCGGTTATGAGTTAATGACTTGACAGACCAGGTTATAAGTTGGTGACTTGACAGACCAGGTTATGTGTTGGTGACTTGGCAGACCCGGTTATGAGTTGGTGACTTGGCAGACTCTGTTATGAGTTGGTGACCTGGCAGATCAGGTGATGAGTTGGTGACTTGGCAGACCAGGTTATGTGTTGGTGACTTGGCAGATCAGGTTATGTATTGGTGACTTGGCAGACTCTGTTATGAGTTGGTGACTTGGCAGATCAGGTTATGAGTTGGTGACCTGGCAGATCAGGTGATGAGTTGGTGACCTGGCAGATCAGGTGATGAGTTGGTGACTTGACAGACCAGGTTATGTGTTGGTGACTTGGCAGGTCAGGTTATGTATTGGTGACTTGGCAGACTCTGTTATGAGTTGGTGACTTGGCAGATCAGGTTATGAGTTGGTGACCTGGCAGATCAGGTGATGAGTTGGTGACCTGGCAGATCAGGTGATGAGTTGGTGACTTGACAGACCAGGTTATGTGTTGGTGACTTGGCAGACCCGGTTATGAGTTGGTGACTTGACAGATCAGGTTATGAGTTGGTGACTTGGCAGATCAGGTGATGAGTTGGTGGCTTGGCAGATCCGGTTATGAGTTGGTGACTAGGCAGATCAGGTTATGAGTTGGTGACTTGGCAGATCAGGTGATGAGTTGGTGACTTGGCAGATCCAGTTATGAGTTGGTGACTAGGCAGATCAGGTTATGAGTTGGTGACTTGGCAGATCAGGTGATGAGTTGGTGACTTGGCAGATCAGGTGATGAGTTAATGACTTGACAGACCAGGTTATAAGTTGGTGACTTGGCAGATCAGGTGATGAGTTGGTGACTTGGCAGATCCAGTTATGAGTTGGTGACTAGGCAGATCAGGTTATGAGTTGGTGACTTGGCAGATCAGGTGATGAGTTGGTGGCTTGGCAGATCCGGTTATGAGTTGGTGACTAGGCAGATCAGGTTATGAGTTGGTGACTTGGCAGATCAGGTGATGAGTTGGTGACTTGGCAGATCCAGTTATGAGTTGGTGACTAGGCAGATCAGGTTATGAGTTGGTGACTTGGCAGATCAGGTGATGAGTTGGTGACTTGGCAGATCAGGTGATGAGTTAATGACTTGACAGACCAGGTTATAAGTTGGTGACTTGACAGACCAGGTTATGTGTTGGTGACTTGGCAGACCCGGTTATGAGTTGGTGACTTGGCAGACTCTGTTATGAGTTGGTGACCTGGCAGATCAGGTTATGAGTTGGTGACTTGGCAGATCCAGTTATGAGTTGGTGACTAGGCAGATCAGGTTATGAGTTGGTGACTTGGCAGATCAGGTGATGAGTTGGTGACTTGGCAGATCTGGTTATGAGTTGGTGACTTGACAGACCAGGTGATGAGTTGGTCTGCAGTGTCGACCTTTTGAGCTCCAACGGTGTAGACTCTACATCGTCATATCGATCTTCAAGAGCTTGACATCAATCAGGATGCCATTGTCTGGATCAGAAGGATTGTCCATAGTAAAGAACAAGTTTGAAGAGAAGCACATTTTTGGGTATGATAGAAATTTGCTATTTCCACATCGTTGAGGCATTAGATCTAAATGTATTCAGACTAATTTAAATCTGGTCTCCTTCTTGGTGTCCTGGTCTAAACAGTTGTATCCAACCGTCTTGGATGCACAAACTTTTTATGAAAAGAGAAAGGTATTCATCTAAGTTGGATTTCATGAAAAAAGTTTGAGAATGACTAGATTCAGATTAATACTAAGTAGACTATATGAAGCTCTGTGATGAAGAAGATCGCAGATGTCAAGCAGAAGGACCAGACAGTTGGAAGTCTGGACCAAACCAATGAACTGAACATGTTCTTCTGCAGGTTCAGTTCAGAAACAAGCTCAGCATGCTCCTGTACTGCCCCCAGCCAAGCAGACCTCCCACCTTCTCTTGACCCACAGCTTTCCTGTCACACCTCAGCTGCCTCATCTTCCACCTCGGTCATGGATATTGCTGCTGCTCCGTTGTTGTCAGAAGATGGTTGGACCTTGGACTCCCGCCTTCCCATCCCATCTATCCGTGTCATCCCACATCATGAAAGTCCTGGAGTTTCATTGGCCCATCTGAATAAGCAAACAAGCACCTTCCAGGACCCACTGCAGTTTGCTTATCTTTGTGGAGTTGGAGATGCTGTCATACACCTGCTTCAACGAACCGAAGCCACAGTCGTCTGGAAAAACAGCAGCACTGTGAGCGTCAGTCCAGCTCTTTGCATGACTCAGCTTTGAGAAAGCTGCATGCGCTTATGCCAAGATGATATAATGGTGAATTTATGAACTATTTTTTGCTTGCTGTTTACCTGGATAACAAACTGGACAGGAGATGCAACATTGATGTTGTTTATAAGACACATTCCTTCTTGAGAAAGCTTAGGTTCTTCAGCGTTTGCAGCAAGATGTTGAATATCTTCTATAAGTCTGTGTGAAGAGTTCAGTAACATGAGCAGCGTCAGAGCCAGTGACACACTGATAAAGAAGCCTGGCTCTGTTCTGGGGAATGTTCTGGAGTCTCCGGAGATGATTGTGGGAGGATAAAATAAAGAAGATCATGGACAAGCCTGAACAACCTCTTCACCACACAGTGACTCAGTAATGTAGTGTCTTCAGATCTGCTGCAGCACCGCCCGCTACAGAAGAAACCCTCTGTTCAGCTGTAAACCGCTAAAATGACTCTTTGAAGAAACCTATATAATGGAAACTACTGCAACTAATTTCCCTTTAGGGATTAATAACGTTTTGAATTGAATTGAATTTCAATAAATTCACATCTTGTCGTCAAATGTTAATTCAGTCATCATTCAAGATTTATTTAGCTTCTAGGATGCATAAAGTAATAAAATGGCTTTTTATTTTTATTTTTCTAATTTTGTCATGTCCTTTTAACTTTTGTGACAAATTTTAGTGGAGTATCTTTAAGAATGTTAAATAAAATAAAATCCTTACGATTTCCATCGCCACTTTCCAGTCATTCTCACTGTAAAATTTAAACTCCAAATATTTAGAAATTATTTAAAAACCTTTGATTTGGATCCCTTATAACGCAGTGGCTTCCATCTATCTGCCCCAAGTCTGTTCTCACTTGTTCCAAGTCAGGGTCTCGGGGGTTTGTAGCGAATTCCAGCTCCCTCTGGGTGAAAGGCAAGAATAGGGTAAGGAGGTTACGAGTCCTTTACAGGTCCTTTACAGGTCCTTTACAGACCCCTTACAGGTCCTTTACAGATCATTTACATGTCCTTTACATGTGCTTTACAGGTCTTTTACAAGTCATTTACAGGCCATTTACAGATCCTTTACAGATCCTTTACAGATCCTTTACAAGTCTTTTACAGGTCTTTTACAGGGCCTTTACCGATCCTTTACAAGTCCTTTACAGGTGATTTACAGATCCTTTACAGATCCTTTACAAGTCTTTTACAGGTCTTTTACAGGTCTTTTACAGGTCCTTTACAGGGACTTTACAGACCCTTTACAACTCTTTTACAGGTCCTTTACAGGTCCTTTACAGGTCCTTTCTTTTCATAATGTTTTCACACGCACACAGGCAACGCATACACACACAAGAATAAAATAATGTGTAGTAAGTCCACATGACAGTACACTGTATATTTAGTGTATTTTTAGCTGCGACAAACATGGAATAGCAATGCTTTTTCAAGGTCAATAACTTGAATTAATCAAAATGAATAATTTAAGGTTTCCTGTCTATTTTATGCTTTCATGTCTTCCCTTTTTTTTTATCTTTCACCTTTGTCTCATTAAATATATTCAAAGGAACCAGTTCAGATATTCATTGTAGAAGGAAATCTTACTTGAAATTGACCTTGAAACTATTTTCCACAAAAACTGCTATATAAGTATAATTTTAGACTAATGTCTGTTTTTTGTTCATTTGACTTTACTATTTTTTTGGCATTTATCTTTTATTCACTCTTTGTATTGCTATGTGAAGGTGGTTATGTATGAATAAGAATTTAATTTGCTGTTTATTTCAGATTTCAGATTCCGGATTCTTATTCTTCTTTTTTTGTTTGTATTTTTGTATTTTTGACCTGGGAAACTGGCCCCGTTTTGTATCAGAGATACTGACTGTGGTCTCAGACGATTATGATTATGCTCGAGTTGACACTGGTGGTGATGATGAAGTTGTTTGGATGAGCAAACCTTCACATGGTCTTTAAAATAAAGGGTGTTGTCATCTTTGTTCAGGTAATCTGATTAATACTTCAGTCCACCACTTAGGACGAGGTTCTTCAATCCTTTTTCTTCAGTCTTAAAGCTTGTCAACATAACTGACGTCTCTTTTCTGCACATTCCTACTGCTGCTGGTGCGAGCTGGATGCTCAGCCAGCTTGTTGTGTAAACCAACATTTCCTCCTCATTCCTCTCCATATCGAGACCTCCCCTGCTGCAGGCAGAGGTGGATTTATCAACTCAATGTCTGGTGTTTCTGTAAAGGATTATGGTCTATTTAGAGCAAGCAGCTTGTACTCTGGGACTATTCGTCATCACAATACACTGATTATATCTAGACACCACACACAGTGACACACTCATGGGACTGCGTTTATGTTGTCCTTTTTCTATCGCGTCCCTCTGCAGGGCTCGTTGTCCTGAAGAGACTCAGTGTTGCTGTTTTCTGAGAGTGAGAGTCATTTTTTCCTGTTATTGAATTAATTTTCCATGAACTGAGATTTGGATTTGAACTTCCTGCCATATGGACATGGATGTACACTCCTCCTCTGTTTTATTTCACTCATCTGTACCGTCGTGCATCACTTGCAGACTTGTGTGTTTGTGAATGTGAATGCTCATTTCTCATTCTTTGACTAATAGTGATCCAGGCTACGCCCCAGGCCTCTTGTCTCATCCATCTCTGGGTGTCTGTGTGTGCAGGAGTGTGTGCATGAGTGTGTAAATGTTAGAGTGTGAAGCAGGGTAGGACGTTCTTGCTCATTTATCTGCTGATGACGATGTTTATGATGTTCACCGCCGAGGGAAAGTGATGCCTCTGCTTATTAATTATGCCTGAGATATTAAAAAGACTCCATCAAACATGAATTATTAATTAATTTGGCTGAGATCATCTCAGCTAAAGATTTCTGAGGCTTCTCATACATCATGAATGAGGTTGTGACAACCAAGCAGAAGTGAGATGCCGTGGTATGTCCCTATAAACTTGTGTATATGTGAGATTTAAAAGAGAGCAATTACCTGCGTGTTTGTGTGTGTGTGTGTGTGTGTGTGTGACATTTTAATTTAGTTATGGGTGAACTTCAATTAGCAATATTTTGTTTTCACTCTGGCAATACCTGTAGTATCTGACAAGAAGATGGATATTTTGTCTCCTCAACAACGGCCAATGCACATTTAAGATTTCATGGTTTTAAAATAAAGGTCACCACACCGTAAAAATACAAAGCCGGTCTCAAAAAAAATTACCACCCAGATTTAACTAAACAAGCAGGTAAGAGCCACCTTGTGGATAATTACTGCATGGATGATTTATGTTTCACCTGACAATAAGTTATTTAACCCCAACTGATGAAGTGAGCAGCTGCTCATTTCTTAAACATCCATGTGGTTGTGGAGAAGATGTTGTATGTATGTATGTATGTATGTATGTATGTGTGTGTTAGTGTGTGTACGTACGTGCGTCTGTGTGTGTGTGTGTGTGTGTGTGTGTGTGTGTGTGTGTGTGTGTGTATTTATGTATGTACGTATGTATGTGTGTATGAAAGAAAGAAAGAAAGAAAGAAAGAAAGAAAGAAAGAAAGAAAGAAAGAAAGAAAGAAAGAAAGAAAGAAAGAAAGAAAGAAAGAAAGAAAGAAAGAGAAGGGGGGAATAAAAATTCTGCCATAGAGGACTAAGATCAGCGGGTGTGGAATGTGAAAGAGTAGAAAAAGGGGGGACATGAAAGAGCTAGAAAGCGGGGGCAGTAATAATATGTATAAAAGACATATACACAATGTAGACAGAAGTACTTTAACGGCTTGCAGCCAACTAGTACATATTCAGGGCAGCACGGTGGCTTAGTGGTTAGTATTGTTGCCTCACAGCAAGTCCTGGTTCGATTCCCGACCCGGTGCGTCTTTCTGTGTGGAGTTTGCATGTTCTCCCCGGGCTTGCGTGGGTTCCCTCCGGGTACTCCGGCTTCCTCCCACAGTCCAAAAACATGCAGGGTAGGTTGATACTTTTTTCTGTAGGTGTGAATGTGAGAGATGTTTGTCTGTCTTTGTATGTGGCCCTACGACCTGTCCAGGGTGTACCCCTGCCTTTCGCCTACTATGCGCCTGCTACTATAGGCTCCGACAGACCCCCGTGACCCGAAGATGGACGGAGTAAGCGGGAATAGATAATGGATGGATAGTACATATTCAAATACATTGATACATTGTGGAAAAAGAGAGAAACAAAATAGATAAATAATATATGTACAATGTACACACACACATATATATGTATGTACACACATATATATATATATATATATATATATATATATATATATATATATATATATATATATATATATATATATATATATATATATATATATATATATATATATATATATATAGACATGTATGTGTAAAATAGATCAATGTGTCAATTGTACCTATTGTGTCACTTCATAAATAGGGTTACTCCTGAGTGACTATGTACAAATATGTAAACTACTAAAATATATTTTTAAAAAGTATTAAGTGATCACTGGGGTATGAATTAAACTGAGCATAGAAAATTGAAAGGGCTGACCAAATTCACCTAATGACAATAAAAACAGGATAGTTTCCTAAACAAAATCAGCCTTGAGCGACTGTGAAGCCTCCCCCTCCACTCCTTTGCAGTGGATGCTTCAAATGCGCTGAAGCAAGTGGCTATGTTATCAATCTGCATAAATCTGCACAAGTAGAAAAACAAGTAGAAAAACACAAATGATAAGATATACGCGCAGGCAAACTGCAGTCACATACCAAGTCTACATAACTATAAGCACAGATGCTTATAGTTGCTATGCAACTACCAATTCTGTATTAATACACAACTATCAGCCATTGTAGACAGTTGGTATTCTATTTCAAATGTCAACGTGGAAAGAACCGTTTTGTCCAATCAAGTCATCATTCAGAAACTGGCAGGAGCAACATTTTCTTCCATTCAACATGCGTTACAGGCTTACCTTGTAGTGCATTGCGTACATCTTGGTCATTTCCTGAAGATCTTTTTCCCCTTGCCCTTCATGCTAAAATTTGCCAGCAGGGTATTGGTGAAGAGTCTAAAGAAAAATTAATTACTTCTATACTTCAATTTGAACAATATATGCAGGGATAACACAGGAATAGCACATGTCATAAACCTTTCGTAATAAGGATGACAACACAATACATTGCGCTGTGAAATTGTAATTTATTGCATACTCAAAACAGGGGTTCTGTTATTAAAATGATGCAGTCTGGTACACACCTAGATTAAAAAGTTCAGACATTGAAAAATCACATACTACCCAAACATTCAACACAAAATTAATACTTTGTGTAGAAAGATACCTGTCAAAAATGTTGTAGCCACAGTCCTTGGTGTTCTTCACGCCAGTTTCTGCTATTTTCTTCACCTGTTGAAGTAAGTACATGATAAAGTTTACTGACAGTTCTCAGAGGAACCCAACAGGGCCACTGGTTCAGTAATCCAGACCCACCAGGGAATCAAAGGCTTCTTTGTCACGTGGGCGTCGTTCCTCTTCCTCAGAGTCCTCCTTCTGGTACTCAAATAAACGACTCACGTTGACTAGTTAGGCTGCTGGCTGGTTCACAGTTGTTTCCATTATCAGCTCGTGTTCGTCATTAATACAAGCACAGTGGGGAACTGAAGCAAACAAAACTCAAATACGCACGTCGGCTTTTCGCTGGCTTCGTTCTGAGCAAACGGTCGCGTCAAAAGCTAGCATTAGCAGATGCAATGCTGAATGTAGCACAACCAAGCTAAAACGGCTAACGCTATGAATGAACACGAAATTACCCAGGAGGTCTACAGCTAACCAGACTCACCTGGACGCCGATTTACCGGACTGCTGTAGGTTGTTGGAGACATCAACGATGGACAAAGCCAAGCGGCCTTTTGCTTCCCCAGGAGGGAAACACCTGGGCCAATGGGAGCGGCTCGTTGTGGTGACTCAGCGCCTCGGCCATCATGTCAATTCCCTACACCTGTCTTAGACATCTAAAAGAGTGACCTATCCCGACGTTCAAATGTTCAACTGCATATTGCCATAATTATACGTCCAAATGGTTGACCTATTTGCACATTGAGTAAAGGTCCATAATAGGTCTGCGACTGACGGACACGATATAGACATAGACGTCTATAAGACATCTAATGTTTAGTGGGTTGATGGATGATGTTCATTTGTCCTGGGCATGCCTCCGTCTAACACATTGATTTTGGGTTGCAGATGCTTTTAAGATGAATTTTGTCCTGGTTAAATTCATTTTCATGGGGCTTTCATTCTCATCTCTTCATCCTCCAGGAACACTGCTCTGTTTTCTTTGTGAAAAGGTGTCTTTGTGAAACATATTTTCACACACACATATTCTTGTCCAGGCTTCTCTGCTGGTAATGAGTCATATTTGACCTTCACATACAGCTCTCAGCCTTTCAGATTTCTTATGTATTTTAGACTTGATCATTTTACACAAGTATCAGATACCTTATCATTTAAATGTAGTTTTGCAATCACGTTATATTTTAATTACCTCATATTGTTGCTTTTGTATAATCCCCATTATAATCATAATACTGCATGTGTAAATACTCATTTTAGAATCCTGTAATTCTTTCAGTATAGTCTTATAATTAATGAGTTTATCTGTGTAATTAAATGGTGTATTTAAATACATTGTGTAACAAAATATAGATAAAATGTGAGATTACTGTATAAAATTAAGTGCATATTCTACTAGGCTAGTGCAAAGATAGATTGCATATGGAAAAAAAATATGCCCAACACATTTTGCTTTTAGACTGCTTATGTCTTTGAAATCATGTAGTATAACTTTAAGAAAGCTATCCCATCATAGCAACTTACCATTTACTGTACAGAGTCTGATTTTTTGCTGTTCTGCTGTGAGATTTTAAAGTAAAGTTTTTGAAGCAACTTGTTTAAACACTCTGCAAATTGGCTGTTTTGGCACACACGCCACTGAGATTTTTCAGGCACCAAACTCCAAAACATGTTTGTCAGTACCAGTTGATGGCTTCAGCGCTTTGAGCATGTGCTCCCATGTGGTTCAATTCCTGTTGTCATCAGGTCTGGAAGGGAGCAGAGGAGCTTCAAAGCAGCTGTGATGGACAAAGCTTTGACAGATTATATATATGTCCAAAAACTCAGCCAAAACATTTCGAGGTAGAATCTGGAATATAAAGGCTGAAAACTGAAGGAACTGCAACAACAAAGATCACATGTCAACCATCTCTGCTTGGGATAGCTGTAAATTGCTAAATGAATCCAGCTAAGGTAGAAAATGTTTGTTGCATTCTACCATCAAAGATGCACATGTGCTAAGACATTATGGAAACAAGTTTGCTCAAAGCAGAAGTTGATCACTCCTTTCTTGGCATGCTGTTGAAAACTCCATTTTTATCCTGAATCATTTTTATGCTGAATCTATGTTGCAGTTTCCCCTGGGTTGTGTGGTTTTTCTCCTGGTTCTTTGGTTTCTTCCCACATAATAAGGTTGACTAGTGATTCATGGCGTCTGCAGGGCTGAGAATGACCTTGCTCAGTTGTTTCTGTGGAGCTCTGTGATCAGGTGGTCACCTGTCCAGGTTTACCTTGGTTAGATAGACCCCGCCTCCGCCTCACCCCAAACCGGACCAACCAAGTGTAAAAACTTAATGCATAAACAACAAAACAAATACCTCCAAAAAGTAATCAATGTAGTGTAAATATAATAACCCTAAACCCTAACCCTAAACCCTAACCCTAAACCCTCACTCAGAACCCTAACCCTAAACTCTAACTCTAAACCCTAAACTTAAGCCTACCCTGAAACCCTAACCCTAACCTTAAGCCTACCCCTAAACCCTAACCCTAAACCCTAACTCAGAACCCTAACCCTAAAACCTAACCCTAAACCCTAACACAGAACCCTAACCCTAAACTCTAATTCTAAACCCCAACTCAGAACCTTAACCCTTAAATCTAACTCTAAACCCTAACCATAAACTCTAACCATAAACCCTAACTCTAAACCCTAACCCTAAACCCTAACTCTAAACCCTAACCATAAACTCTAACCATAAACCCTAACTCTAAACCCTAACCATAAACCCTAACCCTGAACCCTAAAACTAAACCCTAACCCTTACCCTAAACCCTAACCCCAAACCCTTATCCTAACCCTATAGTTTAGTATAAGTATAACACATCAGTTGTTCGTAGACAGATATGAATTAGATACAGTTAGAAGACATTTGATCATTTGATTATTTTACAGATTTATATCTGATAAAATATAGATTCTAACTTCAACAATTGCATGTTACTGCTCTTACGATTCCCACAGATTCCATCCATCCATCCATCTTCTTCCGCTTATCCGGGGCCGGGTCGCGGGGGCAGAAGTCTAAGCAGGGATGCCCAGACCTCCCTCACCCCAGACACTTCCTCCAGCTCTTCCGGGGGAATCCCGAGGCGTTCCCATGCCAGCCGAGAGACATAGTCCCTCCAGCGTGTCCTGGGTCTTCCCCGGGGTCTCCTCCCGGTGGGACATGCCTGGAACACGTCTCTAGGGAGGCGTCCAGGAGGCATCCTATACAGATGCCCAAGCCACCTCAGTTGACTCCTCTCAATGTGAAGGAGCAGCGGCTTGACCCCGAGCTCCTCCCGAATGACTGAGCTTCTCACCCTATCTCTAAGGGAGCGCCCAGCCACCCTGCGGAGGAAACTCATTTCGGCCGCTTGTATCCGTGATCTTGTCCTTTCGGTCAATACCCAAAGTTCATGACCATAGGTGAGGGTGGGAGCGTAGATTGACCGGTAAATTGAGAGCTTTGCCTTACGACTCAGCTCCTTCTTCACCACGACAGTTCGGTACAACGACTGCATAACTGCAGACGCTGCACCAATCCGTCTGTCAATCTCACGCTCCATCTTTCCCTCACTCGTGAACAAGATCCCGAGATACTTAAACTCCTCCACTTGAGGCAGGACCTCTCCACCTACCCGGAGAGGGCAAGCCACCTTTTTCCGGTCGAGAACCATGGCCTCGGATTTAGAGGTGCTGATTCTCATCCCAGCCGCTTCGCACTCGGTTGCAAACCGTCCCAGCGCATGCTGTAGGTCCTGGCTCGATGAAGCCAACAAGACGACATCATCCGCAAAAAGCAGAGATGAAATCTTGTGGTTCCCAAACCGGACCCCCTCCGGTGCCTGGCTATGCCTAGAAATCCTGTCCATAAAAATTATGAACAGGATCGGTGACAGAGGGCAGCCCTGCCGGAGTCCAACATGCACTGGAAACAGGTCTGACTTATTGCCGGCAATGCGAACCAAACTCCTGCTCCGGTCGTACAGAGACCGAACAGCCCATAGCAAAGGGCCCCGGACCCCATACTCACGGAGCACCTCCCACAGGATACCACGAGGGACACGGTCAAATGCTTTCTCCAGATCCACAAAGCACATGTAGACTGGTTGGGCATACTCCCATGAACCCTCCAGCACCCTGCAGAGGGTATAGAGCTGGTCCAGTGTTCCACGACCAGGACGAAAACCGCATTGTTCCTCCTGAATCCGAGGTTCGACTATCGGCCGAATTCTCCTCTCCAGTATCCTGGAGTAGACTTTCCCAGGGAGGCTGAGAAGTGTGATCCCCTATAGTTGGAACACAGTCTCCGGTCCCCCTTTTTAAACAGAGGGACCACCACCCCAGTTTGCCACTCCAGTGGTACTGTCCTCGTCCTCCATGCAATGTTGTAGATGCGTGTCAACCAAGACAGACCCACAACATCCAGACACTTGAGGTACTCAGCGCGAATCTCATCCACCCCCGGTGCCTTGCCACCAAGGAGTTTACGGACTACCTCAGTGACTTCAGCTTGGGTGATGGAAGAGTCCACCGTACAGTCCCCAGCCTCTGCTTCCTCAGCGGAACGCATGTCGGAGGGATTGAGGAGATCCTCAAAGTATTCCTTCCACCGTCCGACAATATCCCCAGTTGCGGGGATATTGAGACCTGAGACCCTCCGACCACAGCTTTGAGCTGCCGCGGTAACAATGGAGGCAGAGAACATGGTCCACTCTGACTCAATGTCCCCAGCCTCCCTCGGAATCTGGGAAAAGCTCTCCCGGAGGTGTGAGTTGAATACCTCCCTGACCGAGGGCTCGGCCAGACGTTCCCAACAGACCCTCACAATACGTTTGGGCCTGCCCGGTCTGTCCCGCTTCCTCCTCTGCCAGCGCATCCAACTCACCACCAGGTGGTGATCAGTTGACAGCTCAGCCCCTCTCTTCACCCGAGTGTCCAAGACATGCGGCCGGAGGTCAGATGAAACAACAACAAAGTCGATCATTGACCTCCTGCCTAAGGTGTCCTGGTGCCACGTGCACTGATGAACACCCTTATGCTCAAACATGGTGTTTGTTATGGACAGACTGTGACTAGCACAGAAGTCCAATAACAGAACACCACTCGGGTTCAGATCGGGGAGGCCGTTCCTCCCAATCACCCCTCTCCAGGTTTTACTGTCATTGCCCACGTGGGCATTGAAGTCCCCCAGTAGAACAATGGAGTCCCCAGTTGGAGCACTATCAAGTACCCCTTCCACAGACTCCAAAAAGGCCAGGTACTCTGTACTGCTGTTCGGCCCGTAGACACAAACAACAGTAAGGAACCTTTCCCCGACCCGAAGGCGCAAGGAAGCAACCCTCTCGTTCACCGGGGTAAACTCCAACACATTGCGGCTGAGCTGGGGGGCTATAAGCAGGCCCACACCAGCCCGTCGCCGCTCACCGTGGGCAACTCCAGAATAGTGACAGGAATCAACAAGAGAGACCACGTCTCTCCAGTTTTAGCTTCCCTCCATTGGCTCCCTGTAAAATTTAGAATCCAATTCAAAATTTTATTACTGGCATATAAAGTCCAAAATGGCCTAGCGCCGCGATATTTGCAAGACCTGATAGTACCGTACGTTCCTAATAGAGCTCTCCGTTCTCAGAGTGCAGGTTTACTCGTAGTTCCTAGAGTATCGAAATGTAGATTTGGAGGACGGGCTTTCTGTTATCAGGCACCATCACTCTGGAACCAACTTCCAGTTTGGGTTAAGGAGGCTGATACCACCTCCACCTTTAAAACTAAACTTAAAACATTTCTGTTTAATAAAGCATATAGTTAGTGTACATTTAGTACCTTAATGTGTCAGGGCCAGTAGTCAAAGCTGCAGCTACAGGACCAGATTAGAGCAGCTTATTTTAAACATAGCTTCGGTGTAGATATGCTGTTATAGGCCTATGCTGCAGGGGGGCACCAACATGATCCACTGAGTGGTGCCTTTCACCTTCTCTGTTTCTCTTTGCCTTCTCTGTCTCTTCTTCACCTCAACCCTCATTTATTAACAATATCCCATAAACTTAATTGTGGTCCATTGTTCTGGTAGTTTTTTGTGCTTGTCTGGCCCTTCTTTTCCTCTTCTTTGCATGTCCTGCGGACCAGAGCCTCAGGAGCTGCTTGCTGACCTGCAGTTCCACCTCTGACCATCCCAGTGTCTGCCTTCACCTGTCTGTGTGGATGTCTGTTGGATGTTTGCTGACACCCCGACCTGCAGTCCTCATCCCCTTGTATCACCGTCTATCCATATATCACCCATATTCACAGAAGTCTAATTGGACTACCAAGGACAGTTACTATTGTATCCTATCTTGTACCTTTGACGGTGTCTCTATGTCTCTATTCTTTCTTATTTCTTGCTCTACCCGGCTGGCCTTCGGCAGGAGGGTCCCCCCTCATGAGCCAGGTCCTGCTCAAGGTTTCTTCCCTCTTAAAGGGGAGTTTTTCCTTGCCACTGTTTGGCTTACGGTTTTTCTTCCACTAGGGGAGTTTTTACCTGCCGCTGTTTCTGTAATAATTGCTCGGGGGTCATGTTCCGGGTCTCTGGAAAGCGCCTAGAGACAACTTGTGTTGTAATAGACGCTATATAAATAAAATTGAATTGAATTGAATAGTGGAGCATCCAGCCCCTCTGAAGGAGCTGGGTTCCAGAGCCCAGGCTGTGCGTAGAGGTGAGCCCAACTATCTCTAGTCGGTATCTCTCAACCTCCTGCACAAGCTCTGGCTCCTTCCCCCCGAGCGAGGTGACATTCCATGTCCCCATTGCTAGGGTTTTGGTCCAGGGATTGAGCCGCCGAGGCACCCCGCCTCGACCGCTGCCCAAACCACATTGCACCGACCCCTCATGCTTCTTCCTGCGGGTGGTGAGCCTACGGGAAGGCGGGCCCACGTCGCCATTTCGGGCTGAGCCCGGCCGAGTCCCATGGGCAAAGACCCGGCCACCAGGCGCTTGCCTTTGAGCTCCAACCCCAGGCCTGGCTCCAGGGTGGGGCCCCGGTGACGCCAATCCGGGCGACGTAACGATCCTTGGTGGTATGTTCTTCATGAGGGATTTTTGAACCGCTCTTGGTCTGGCCCGTCACCGAGGACCTGTTTGCCATGGGAAACCCTTCCAGAGGCACAATGCCCCCGACAACATAGCTCCTAGGATCCTTCGGGCACACAAACCCCTCCACCACATTAAGGTGGCGGTTCAAGGAGGGGATTCCCACAGATTATAATTCTAATTGTTGTCTTTGCATTTATGAACTCTCTTATGTTGTGTGCCTGTAAGAAGCAGATGCCTTTACCAGCAAACACCGACTCACTCAATGTGACATACAGAAATGACAACAATGGACTTGTCAAAATCTATTTCTATGTATAACTAATGCGCTTTTCTGAAAATCTTTATTAGTTCTGTCTGCCATATCATACAGGTATGGGTACAACTGACCAAAGAGACAGGTCCAGATGTTTTTCTCTATGATGCTGGTTAACAAGGTGTAGATTTCTGCCCATGACTGTTGTCTCTGCCCATGACTCTGCTAATTTCTCTAGTTTCTACCATGAAGGCTTTTGTCTGTCTATCCTTTTCGTCCTTGTTTTTTGGCCTGGATTTTTTGACATCTATCCTCATTTTGGATTTTTTTATTTTCAATTTATTTATTCTGCTCATTCTCACGAGTTTGCCTTTTGGTCTGATGCTTGACTTTCACTAATAAACACCACCGTTTTGGATTTTACCTACTTATGCCCCAAGTTGGGGCAAAACCCAGTAAACATTGTGACTCTTTCTGATTCATAAAAGATTCAGTTTAGTCTCTCCTTCATAGCGTCACAGCTCAGCTAGTAGGCGAACATATCTAAAACTATTACATTTAGGGCAGTGCAGCGGTTTAGTGGTTGGCATTGTTGCCTCACATTGTTGCCTCACAGCAAGAAGGTTCCTGGTTCCTCTCCCGAGTCTTTTTGTGTGGAGTTTGCATGTTCTTCCTCTGATTAGGAATAAAGGGGTATAAAAAATGAATGGATGGATGGACGGACAATTAAATTGAGTATAAAATAAACTCTAAAATTTGGATGATATGACTTAGATTGGACTGTGGACACCTTTGGCAAAAGTGTTTATAACCATTATTTTATCTGATGTGTTTTTTATGGGTTTTGTGCTTTTGAATTTTGGAGGTGTTATAAATTCAGTGGAGGGGAAAAAATAGTGTAAATAAAATAAATAAACATAATAAAATAAAATAAAAAAACAAAAAAAAAACAAAGAAACCCCCCCCAAAAAAATGCGTTAACCTTCAGTTACACAACAACAAAGTTGCACCTTACTTTTTTATTCCTTTCTCCTCTGCTCGTACTTCTTGTTCCACACTAGATATCCCAGGAGCCGGTTACCAGTAGCACGGCAAAAGTCACGGTTCAAAAACCACTGAAAATAACTGGCATATAATTTCCACGTGGTGTCATTTATAGCTCATCAGAGTTATGATAGTATAGCGAGAACAAAGGACCCTGCTTCCATCCATCGTAGAAAAAACAGTCTGCAATATGAGAAATTTTGGGTTATTGGAAAAAGCTGGACAGTCACTGCTGGAAGGAGGAAGACCATCTGACCTGCGAGGTGTTTTAGAAGTACGACTGCAAAAGAAGGCAGCACTTTGAATGTGAAGGCACATGTACAGCAGCACCTCTCATTGCTATTTGCCAAATTTGAGGTAATGATGCCTTAAAATGTCTCTGCATTGTTGAAATAAATACAGTAGTCATGTTTCGAAATAGATAATCTGGCTAAGTAGTTGGTTAACATACATAGTGTCCACCTAACATCACACAGAGTGAGGATGAACTAAAACAAAATAAAATGGCAAACAAAACATGTATATAAAAAATAAAATCAAAACATAAAAATCTAAATGCAGCATTTACAAAACAACAGAGAAAAAAGAAAATAAGTATGAAAAATATGGTATAGAAGTATATGAACTTTAACTAAGGATGTGCAAAAGCAGATGAATGTTGATAATGTGCATAGAATAAAACAAGTGATGATGAGTATGTTGGAAGCATGAGTCACGAGTGCGTGCGTGTCTAACTGGGCACGATCAAGTCCAGCCCTTGCAACCAAACAGCAAAACCAGTTATTCAAGCAGGGTTCAAGGCAGTCTCTCATTCATGACCTCATAAAAGAAATGAGCAGAAATTAAAAGTGAAAGCACAAGGTGGTGCGCTTCCTCACACGTAACTTAGTCAACATAGCTGCATAGTGAAAGTGACGAAGATTAAAAACAGAGGCATTTGTTTTTCACTGTGATATTGCAGAGTCCTGTAAAGTATATGCACGATCAAAGTGATCTTTTTTTCCAACAAAGGGAAGCTTGCTAAATAAATTTTCCCAGCTGCTCGATGCTTTTCAAAGTGTTTGTATTGTTGCTCCCTTCTCTTGTCTAGAAAGACTGTAAAGACGGCTCAGAGGCAGCTGGGTCCCAGACATAAGATGAGTTGTCATACAGTCTGTGGGCTGTGGTGGATCAGGGTCCTGGAAGGGTCAGGGTCCATATGGATGCTTGAGCTTTAACCTGCATTCGATATTCGATGCGATATTTAAGTAGTTTGTGTTCAAAGTCAATTGTATACTATGGAAAATTGATTCTTAAACTGTTTCACAATTTTTACAGGCATTTTCATAAAGAATGGGATCATCTGCCCATCTTTGCATCCTCTCAAAAAGAGGCAGTCTCTCATTCCATTTCATATCAGGACCCTGTTGCAAACACACCCAATTATGTGCAAGATGTTCCTCCAAATGTTTCTTTTTAGTACCACCTCTGTCTTTGCTTTTGTATTTTTTCGTTTCAGATGTGGTCTGTCCACAGTTGTGTAAAGATGATTGTGGGACAAAAATAGACAGCAAAATCTTCAAAAGTAATCTCTTTTTTAAGACAATCTTTTAGAGGTTAAAGCATTTCTGACCTGGTGGTTTTGGTGCTTTGTGTGTCAGGGCAACCTGAATCAAGCTAAGGTCAATGACAGTTTGAAACAATCCCTTCCACTTCTCTCCTTTTTCCTTCTTCTGTTCACAAACGAATCCATTTGCTCTATCAGTCTCTCAGTCTCACTCTGTTACCATGGCACCATCCAACCCAACCGTTTCCACTCTCCCTCTTGCCACAGATAAGGAATTACACAAACATAGACACACGCAATCACCTTTTAATTCTCTTTGATGTATTACTTCAGTAGGAACCAATTTTAGCAGCAAGAATTGGGCTTTAAATCACCAGATTACCTCTTCATAACTATTTATCTAAAAAATATAGAAATACATTTTTAAAAAGCTAATATTTTCTTACATGGGTGAATGGCTTTACATTTTCATCCATCCATCCATCCATCCATCCATCCATCCATCCATCCATCCATCCATCCATCCATCCATCCATCCATCTATCCATCCATCCATCCGTCTTTGTCCACTTATCCGGGGCCGGGTTGTGGGGCAGAAGTCACCCCAGACACTTCCTGCAGCTCTTCCGGGGGGACCCCGAGGTGTTCCCAGGCCAGCCGAGTGTGTCCTGGGTCTTTCCCGGGGTCTCCTCTTGGTGGGACATGCTTGGAATACATCTTTAGGGAGGCGTCCAGGGAGCATCCTACACAGATGCCCAAGCCACCTCAGCTGACTCCTATCGATGTGAAGGAGCAGCGGCTCTACCCCGAGCTCCTCCCGAATGACTGAGCTTCTCACCCTATCTCTAAGGGAGCGCCCAGCCGCCCTGCAGAGGAAACTCATTTCAGCCGCTTGTATCCAGGATCTTGTCCTTTTGCTCATTACCCAACGTTCATGACCATAAGTGATGGTGGGAGCGTAGATTGATGGTAAATCGAGAGCTTCGCCTTGCAACTCAGCTCTTTCTTCACCATGACGGTCCGGTACATCGACCACATAACTGCAGACGCTGCACCAATCTGTCTGTCTATCTCACGTTCCATCTTTCCCTCATTCATCAACAAGACCCAGAGATACTTAAACTCCTCCACTTGAGGTAGGACCTCTCCATCTACCTGGAGAGGGTACGCCATCCTTTTCTGGTAGAGAACCATGGCCTCAGATTTTGAGGTGCTGATTCTCATCCCAGCCACTACACACTCGGTTGCAAACTGTCCCAGCCCATGCTGAACATCCTGGCCTGATGAAGCCAACAAGACAAAATCATCTGCAAAAAGCAGAGATGAAGTCTTGTGGTTTCCCAAACCGGAACCCCTCTGGTCCCTGGCTATGCCTAGAAATCCTGTCCATAAAAATTATGAACAGAACTGGTGACAAAGGGTAGCCCTGTTGGAGTCCAACATGCACAGAGAACAGGTCTGACTTACTGCCGACAATGTAAACCAAGCTCCTGTTCCGGGTGTACGGAGACTGAACATCTCTTAGCAGACCCCATACTTGCAGAGTACCCCCAGCACAATACCTCAAGGGACACAGTCGAATGCTTTCTCCAGATCCACAAAGCACATGTAGACTGGTTGGGTATACTCCCATAAACCCTCCAGCACCCTGTGTAGGAGAGCTGATCCAGTGTTCTACGACCGGGATAAAAACCACATTGTTCCTCTTGAATCCAAGGTTCGACCAGCCGAATTCTCCTCTCCAGTACCCTGGCATAGTCTTTACCAGGGAGGTTAAGAAGTGTGATCCCACTATAGTTGAACCACACCCTCCGGTCCCCCTTTTTAAAAAGAGTGCCACTCGAGCGGCACTGTTCCCGCCTCCATGCAATGTTGCAGTGGTGTGTCAACAAAGACAGCTCTAAAACATCCAGACACTTGAGCTACTTGGGCGCATCCCATCCACCCAAGGTGCCTTGCCATTGAGGAGCTTATAAAATACCTCAGTGACTTCGGCTTGGGTGATGGCAGTATCCACCGCAGAGTCCCCAGCCTCTGCTTCCTCAGTGGTGTGGTTGAGAAGATCCTCAAAGTATTGCTTTCACTGTCCCTAAATATCCCCAAGTTGAGGTCAGCTACCCCCCCCCCCCCCATCCACTGTAAACAGTGTTGGCAGAGTACTGGATCCCTTCTTTCAAGCGCCAGATGGTTTGCTAGAATCTCTTTGAGGCTGATTCCTTCCAGACCTGAGTTTTTGCCTCCAGGACTACCCGAGCTGTGGCTTCCTTGGCTTGCCGGTACCCGTCAACTGTTTCATTGTAAGTGTGTTAGATTTTCAACTCATTTTTTATAGGTTTCTATACCTCAAAAAGCTACTAACACTATAAAGTCCATTAACTGTCATGATGTTTTTGGATTTAATTTAGATTCACCTGTGCATTTTCTCCTTTGCTATTAAAGAGTTCATGGTTTGTGTATTTTTTACTATTTTTACCTTTTTGGCTTGACTGCTACTGTGATAAGGTGACTTTAACACAAAATAACTAGAGACCTAATTAAGTATTTCAGCCTTCCATCTTCTGCATTTCCACTATGGTCGTGGGGTCACTGTGGTTTTGGCATAATAAGTCAGCTGAAGTGTAACAAAGAGTGTCCTCAATACTGTGTTGGCCTTGCAGTGCCAATCATGTTTCACTGACAAGGAAATGTGCATCAGCTGCATTAATTGAGAATTGCCTGCTTTTTTACAAGTTGACTCAAATCCCTGAGGTCTTAATCAAATGTCAGTGAAATGCTTTGGTGACAATACCTCAACCATGTGCTATGTTGAGGGGGGGTGCACTGACCATAGAGAACCTACATGTCAACCTCAATCTAACAGACACACAAAACGAAACCCCACAATGTTCAGAGTAAAATAACTATAAGCAAATGCCAGTGTGTAGTGTGACTTTTGCCCTAAGAATCAAAGACAGAGTTATGTGTTTGTTTTTGAAATACAGTCCTTTAGATTCCATTCGATTTAAGTTAAACATCCAGGTTCTGCTATTTCTCCCTGTATGTTAAAGATACTGGAAAATAAATATGTTGTTAAAGCTTTGATAAAACAACCAGACTAGGGCTGCCTAATACTTTTGCACAGTGCTGCATTAAGCCGAAACTCCAAAATGATCAGCTTTTCATTTT
Organism: Xenentodon cancila; assembly: GCA_014839995.1. NCBI lineage: Eukaryota > Metazoa > Chordata > Actinopteri > Beloniformes > Belonidae > Xenentodon > Xenentodon cancila. The sequence continues at coordinate 7,756,108 of CM026203.1, forward strand.
TGAGGCACAGTTAATTCAGCATAGTGAAACATTGTAGTTACAGATAAAGATGTAGAGGATGGATAATTCTGCTCTATGCATATACTTCTATCCCTGAATGGCCCCATCTGTTTCTTTTGTGCTGACACCCAATAATTTCTCACCAAAAAGTTTTTTTTAGTTGCTGTCACTGAGACACAGTTAGCCCCGAGGGATACTGTTGCACTGACTGAAACTAGTCTTTATGGTTTTCCATATTCTCAGGTGTCCAGGCCTTCAGGTAAACGTGGAGGTCCAGCTGTCTTCTAAATGCTCAGTCAGTACCACACTAGTACATTTGTCATTGTCATTTCCTTTAATGTCATACTTTTTTTCAGTGGCAGGTCCTCCAGTCTTTCTAAGTACTAAGTACTTTCTAAGTAATCTATATGCCCCCTAATCCAGTTACTTTTAGCTCTCACAGTGTTCAGAACTTTTATTCATTATAATTCCCATAATGTTAAATGATTCTAATTGGAGGCTTTACTATTTATGCATGGAGTCCCACTCTCATTCATTTGAAGATCCAGATTTAACAATTTTCATGTTCAAATACTACTGGCCGATTTTTGGGTAAAATAGAGTAGTCTTACATGTCACTGTTTATACATATAAGATGTATGGAGATCTTGCAGTCAATATTTACAGGAATAAAACCAAAACTACAAAGCAAAACAAACCTTCTTATATGCGAGGGATCAAGTCTGGGCAAAATCAAGGAAGTCTGATTTGGATGCTGACTGGCTAAATTTTTTTCAGCTATGAAAGTCAAAAAAAGCAAAATGTGCCAATTATTAATCTCAATCAGCAAACAATTTTAAAGACCCATACAAATTTAGAGGACAATGAAATCCCTCTCAGGTGATTCTCAATCAGGAGAGCCTCCATCTCAGCTGGATGTCAATTCCAGTTCAGTGTCAGACAGACGGAGATAATCAAGTTATCCAGTTCTTTGTTTTATGACGTTTCCGGCACCCCTGTCTCTACCAGCCATATCCAGTAGCCCGGTTTCTAATAGGAGCTTTTTTTTTCTTTAATCTGTCAGTGAGGTCCATGAAGAGCACACACTTCAAGTTTTTAGAAAATATGCTGGTCCTGCCAGTTTCTGCCCCTTTGGCCTACATGTGGCTGTGGAAATCATAGCTGAACCAGTTATACATATTTCAAAATATCCACACAACAAATATGTCATTCTTGACATTTGGAAAACTGCCTTTGTTTTGCTTTTATTGAAAGGTGGCAATCCTTTCCAATAAGATTTTATCACCTTATCAACTAACCATTTATTCTTAAGTTTTACTTCCTTCCATAACTGATATATTGAAAATTGATTCAGAAGTCCAAACCTCCCAACTGCCAGCTCGGCCGCTCTCTACAGTTCTAGTCCAAGTCAGTCTCTTTTCACTGTCTCCCTTTACCACTGCCATTATAAACTCTTCTCTCAACACCAGACTTCTTCCAGTAACCTTCAAAACTGTTGCTGCCACTTCTATTACCAAAAAACCTACTGCCAATCCATCCAACCTTGATAACCTTTGCCCAATCTCTAATCTTCTCTTCATCTCCAGAATTCTTGAAAAAGTTGCCTCTCAGCTCCACACACCCCTCAGTAACAACAACCTATATGAACAATTCCAGTCTGGTTTCCACCCTTTCAACAGCATAAAAATCACTCTATTAAAAATGATCAACAATCTTTTGATGGCAGCTTACTCTGGTCTTCTACCATTCCCATTCCCATTAATTCCCATTCTTGTCAGTATGTACATCATGCAATGTATGTACGATACTGCTTTAAACCCCCGAGCTCCCCGGGCAGTGGGCTCGGGGAGCAATTGGGAGTTAAGGGCCTTGCTCAGGCCACAGTGATTTACCATTGTTGCCAGTGCCGGCGTCATCCTTAGCAGCACACTGATTTGAAGCTCACATCAACAGCATCACCCACCCTGCTTATTTACACCTCATAAACATTAACCGACTGCATTTGTCCTTCACTCCGCATGCTGCCGCCATCCTCATCCACAGCATTGTCACTTTCCTTGAATTGATTACTGTAATTCACAAATCCCTTCCTAAACTCGCACCTCTTCCACAGAGCATATCACCCCTGTCTTTCAACAGCTCCGCCTTGCTCCACATTGCCACACCCTCCCGTACTCTCAGGTCCTCCTTCTCCACCCACCTTTCTGTCCCCTTCTCCTATCTCACCACCAGGCCTCTCTGCTCTCCAGCTCGGGAACTCAATCCCTCCTGACCTTTTCTTCCTTCATTCAAAACTCAACACAAAACCTACCGTTTTTAAACTGGTCTTCTCACTTTGACCCTGCTATCTGTCTGTTTTAGCAATAGTTTTTATTTTATTCTGTTCTTTTTCATTGCTTTTTCTTTATTTAATGTGAGGCGACCTTGTGTGTAGAAGGTCTAAATAAATAAAATGTTTTATTTTCAATATTATTATCAGTCTCCTTTTAGAAGAAAACACAGTACAGTTTATTTTCATTGATTGTAATATTTTGATTATCTCTTTAAAATAAGACAATGTGTCTCAATGAGATTAGCCTGTATAAATGAAGAAAATGATTATAATAATGATGCTTGATCCCTGCACTGGTTCAGTACCTGATGATTCTCTAATTTTACCTTAGGTTTATAATCTTGAATTATCCTGTCCCTTAATACATCTTAGTCTTTTTCACCTGGTGTGGAAGAGTGAATATATTGTCTGTTGGACTGTCTGGAATATTTGCTGGGATATTAAATAACAGACTTACACAAAATCTGCCAATGAAAAAAAACAGGAAGCAAATCAAACAATTTTAAAACAAAGTAAGTATAGTCAAGATAACCAGAAGATTCAGTTAGAAATTACACAAAAACATGGTCAAAGCTTCAGCAAACACAATAAATTATACATAAGCCAAATGTGTTGACGCGTTCAGGCAGTTTGAGTTGTATATTGTCCTTCCATAAACCGCTTTACACAGCTCGTCCCAGTTACTCCCATTACGTTTACTGGGCTACATAAAGGAGCAAAATGGGGCCCATCTCTGTCTTGCCAACTGGAAGCTTTGTGCTATCTCCTGCTCTGCTGCATTGTGTCTTGCTCTCTATGATTTTGAAAGAAAACCACAGGTGTTTGGAAAGGAAATCCATTTTGAGAATTGGAACAATCATAGCCACTGACCTGTTCAGCTAATGTCTGGGCCGCTAGTCATGCATCACATACCAAACGTGAAGTCCCAAAAGGTTATCGTGAATATACAAAGCTATGAGCACCTGGGAAACAAAGCCTTCACTTAACAAAAGTACTTTCTTTTACTGGGTTGGTTGCTGGCTTGAGAGTTTCTTGTGTTTGCTCTGCTTCCCTACTGCTACCTAGTAGCAGGTATTCAGCACATTGCATCTGTACTCTGAATCCATGTTGTTAGGGGACAATCAGCTGTCCGTCACTCCAGATGTTATGTGATGTCATTGGCTGGATGGGCTTCTTAGAGAATGTGCTACAGTGGTCTCACTAAGTGCTATATTTCCTTTGTGACCCTGTGATGTCTGGAAATGGTCACACAGCAACAAACACAGCGCTTCCTCGATATGTACTTCCCTCTCTGTGAAGTTTCCATTTTAAATGATAATTGGGAAATGGGTAAATAATGGGTATTCAGCAGCTCACTTTGTGAAGCATCCAGAAAATGACAAATAGTGAGAAAGCTGAGGTCACCTCCCTCACCTCCCTCACCGCTGAAGGTCCTGGCTTGATGAAGCCAACAAGACCACATCATCTGCAAAAAGCAGAGATGAAATCTTGTGGTTCCCAAACTGGAACCCCTCTGGTCCCTGGCTACGCCTAGAAAACCTGTCCATAAAAACAGAATTGGTGGCAGAGGGCAGCCCTGCCGGAGTCCAACATGCACTGGGAACAGGTCTGACTTACTGCCGGCAATGCGAACCAAACTCCTGCTCCGGTCGTACAGAGACCGAACAGCCCCTAGCAAAGGGCCTCGGACCCCATACTCATGGAGCACCTCCCACAGAATACCATGAGGACACGATTGAATGCTTTCTCCAGATCCACAAAGCACATGTAGACTGGTTGGGCATACTCCCATGAACCCTCCAGCACCCTGCGGAGAGTATAGAGTTGGTCCAGTGTTCCACGACCAGGACGAAAACCACATTGTTCCTCCTGAATCCGAGGTTCAACTATCTGCCGAATTCTCCTCTCCATTACCCTGGAGTAGACTTTCCCAGGGAGGCTGAAAAGTGTGATCCCCCTGTAGTTGGAACACACTCTCCGGTCCCCCTTTTTAAACAGAGGGACCACCACCCCAGTTTGCCACTCCATTGGCACTGCCCTCGTCTTCCATGCAACATTGCAGATGCGTGTCAGCCAAGACAGCCCTACAACATCCAGACACTTGAGGTACGATGGGATTGAGGAGATCCTCAAAGTATTCCTATCACCGTCCGACAATGTCCCCAATTGCGGTCCAGCCCCTCTGAAGGAGCTGGGTTCCAGAGCCCAGGCTGTGTGTAGAGGTGAGCCCAACTATCTCTAGTCGGTATCTCTCAACCTCCTGCACAAGCTCCGGTTCCTTCTCCCCCTGCGAGGCGACATTCCATGTCCCCATTGCTAGGGTTTTGGTCCAGGGATTGGGCCGCCGAGGCACCCCACCATGACCGCCGCTCAAACCACATTGCACCGACCCCTCATGATTCTTCCTGCGGGTGGTGAGCCTACTGGAAGGTGAGCCCATGTCGCCATTTCGGGCTGAGCCATGGGCAAAGACCTGGACACCAGGCACTCGCCTTTGAGCCCCAACCCCAGGCCTGGCTCCATGGTGGGGCCCCGGTGACGCCAATGCGGGCGATGTAACGGTTTTTGATGTAAAATTTTTCATGAAGGATTAGTGAACTGCTCTTAGTCTGGCCCGTCACCCAGGACCTGTTTGCCATGGGAGACCCTACCAGAGGCATAATGCCCCCGACAACATAGCTCCCAGAATCCTTCGGGCACACAAACCCCTTCACCACGCTATGGTGGCAGATTAAAAAGGGGAATGTCCTGCCAATAGATGCAAAAGGGGAGTTCTTGGCCTCTGCTTCTAACATTTGCTTTTTTTTTCATAAATATATAAGTACTAATCACTGCTGTCAGGCTTTTTGTCCTGACGGCCAGCTTGACCGCTCAGACATGACAGACGCACAGATGGAAAATGAGCATGAAACCTTCTCACACTACAATCAAACAAGAACTCAGTTTTTCATTATTTTAACACATTGCAGTTTTGATTTTTCATATTTATAGAACACCAGAGCATTCACGAATGGGATAACTTTCACGTTTGTGCAATGCTTTTTAAAATTCTATTTGAAAAAAACAATTCTTATATTTAATCTCATTTAAATGTCTCACTTAAATATTCTGGGAAAATTAGGCATATACTTTTTAAATTAAACTTTTAAAGTAAAAAATTGTTGTGAAATCATGCTTGGTACACACATATGTGAAAATTAATTTTATTGAAACACCTTCAAAATATGAATTATGATCCCTGCTGAGCTGCAATGCAGACGCCACAATATCAGGTTCATAGTAATACGAATAAGCATGGGAACAAACATGCACCAAACCAAGACACATTGTTAATCTCTTAGCTGTCTGCAGGCTATTTGGTTTCCAAATTTCATAGCAGTCAACATTCTTGTGTTTAAGATGTTCAACAATGCCACTGTAAGTATGCATAGTGTGTACACCCCGAGACAAGTGGATTATTACCGACTTGGAAAACAATGCCTGGGGACACACAGCAGGACAGGGTGCATTTGAGGTAAGCTTGAAGTAAAATACAGAAAGGGGGGGTAAGTGAGCATTTTCTTTGTGAAGAAATCCAGTGTATGACAGCAGAAGGGGAAGCAAAAAAGAAAAATGCCACATAGAGATCCCAGAAAAATGGAGTGATTAGTGTGGAAGCATGCTCTGCTGTCCTAGGGGCCTGCTGAATGTTTTTAGATATCAGCACTCACTCAACCAGCCATTAAAGTCCATCTGCACAACCCAAAAATGTACAAAAAAAAAGCTTGTTTTAAAGAAATATCCTGCTTTTTCTAGCACCTGAGCCTCTTGACTAATTTCTAATAATAAGTCATCTACATTAGTCTGGGCAGGTGCACAAAGTTAAAGAAAGTAAAAATAGTGAGTGAAAAAGACAAAGGATAATTCATCTAGATCTTATTACACTCAACACAGTTGTTAACCTTGTGCGCAGTTGCCCTTTTGCTTTAAATGAAACTTGTGATTTATTCGTGAACTGCGGATACTGACTGTGTTTGCTGAAAACAAGAGTTTGGTTGTGTTTGGGTGTCATGTGAGTCTCCTCTTCAAGACCCTCTGGGAAATTTGTGTAGCTGAACTGCAGACAGGACGATGTTGTACGTGTGTGTGTGTTTTGTGTGTGAGTGTGTGTGTGTTTGTGTGTGTGTGAGTGTGTGTGCGTGTGTGTGTGTGTGTGTGTGTGCGCGTGTGTGTGTGGTGTGTGTGTGTGCGTGTGCGTGTGTGTGTGTGTGTGTGTGTGTGTGCGTGTGTGTGCGTGCGTGTGTGTGTGTGTCTGTGTGTGTGTATCTTCTTAGTATTCAGTAACTTATTAACATTGGATTGATTAGAGTTTCTACAAAGAATCTTCTAGCTGTAAATTTTTTTAAATTAATTAATTAATTAAACTTGGATGTTGAAACTAAGACGTATGTAGTTGCTGGTCAAACACACATGTATGAACTTGTGCTGTTTGTCACTCTGTGTCAATTACATGTCCTTAAACTCACACATAAAATGCAATGCTTCTTTATCTCGCCACAGTGTTCTGACCGTTAGACGGTAACGGGTATGGAACAATTGTACTTTTTAAGTTTTTGCAAACACGGTACTCTGCACTGTGGCTAAACCTCTCCACTTTGGTCTTGTCTGTTCAAAATACGAGATTCAAAGACATTTTATCGTTTGTTATGATTCAACTTTGCAAGCCTAAATCAGGCTGCCGGCTTCTTCCCAAAGAGAATAGATTTTCGCCTGGCAGACAAGACATTCTGACGTACTTTCAAGTTTAACATACAAACTGAGACCTGTGGCGTTCTGGGGAGTAACTCTTAGCCTTTCTACTGTTTCCATGAGGAAACGTGTGTGTGTGTGTGTGTGTGTGTGTGTGTGTGTGTGTGTGTGTGTGTGTACACATGTAATAGAACATCTGGGCCCTGTGTTCCTTCCCCTTTCTAACTCCCCTCTTCCACTGCGGAATGAACATCACAGAACATTATGACATCACAGAACGTTATGACATCACAGAACATCATGATATCAGAGACATAGATTAAAGAATGTATCATTTTCTTCACAAGCCTTTAAGACTTACAACAGCACACATCACAATTTTACGAAGAAGCTCAAGCGCCTTATCAAACACTTTAATTTAAGGATCTAAGTGAAAAAAACAACCAAAACAATTAGAGGTACAGAAGCACCTTTCAGAAAACTTCTGTGGAGCAGTGAGGTGGCGTCTACTGCCTTCAAGACTCCTAAAACAAAACAAAGCAAAATGGAAACCTCCCGGCAAATTTCAACATCCACAATCTCTCCTGCCACCAATGCAAGTCACCACTTTGGAAATGTAAATATGAAGAGAACCATCTACCAGCCGTCTGCTCAGAACCAGTGGAATGGCTCTAAAGGTTTACCCACCTATGACAATCGTCGCTTAGAAAACATCAAAAGGGAGGAGACACGAAATAGGAATTATCCCAAGAAAGAGTCAGATAGCAAAATGGTCTCTGATCCACAAAGCACTGCTCGATCGGGATTTGTGAAGAAGGAGCGTATGCCCTTTCAGACATCTACCTACAAGTCAGAGAACAACAGGGCAAATTTCAACGCCCACAATTCTCCAAGTAGTTCAGGAGACTACAAGAATATGAATTCACCATCAGATGAGCTGGAGATTATAAAGGAAAAGCTGGAGAAAAAAGACAACTTTCTCGCTCAGGAAAAATACTTTAAGGATGCAGCGGAGAAGGATTCGCTTGCATATTTGGAAAAAATCAAAAAAGCAGAAACTCGTTTGGAGGCTGAACGCCAGCTCACACTAGTCAATGAAGAACAAGTCAATCAGTGCAAAGACATTATTGAAGATTTACATCAGACCATCAAAACAAGTGAAGAAGACGACAGTGAGGTTAAGTCCAAACAGGCAGAGGCCCATAAGTCAGTCCTTGATGAAATTGAAAAGTTAAAAAAACAGCTACAAGAAGAGACAAGCTCTAATCTGGATCTGATCTCTAAACTGGGGGCACAGGAATCAGTGCAACAAAGTCTAGAGTTTAAGTTTGCAGAGCTCACGGAGCAACTGAAGTCTGCCCAAGCAACATCTGAGGTGGGTGCAGATGAACCTGAGTCGTCTGCAACAGAAAAAGCCTCCAAAATGATAAGTGTCTCATCTCAAACCGAAGATGCTGATTTAGAAAATGTCTCTGAACGAAAGGAACTCTCAAATCTCCCAGTGGACGAATTCCCTAAAGCAGAGGACATTTTTGTAATTAGGAACAATGTGGCTGCAGAAAAATTGGTTGAAGAAAAAGAACCTTCAGAACCACAGGGGGTCTCTGAACAAGAAACCGAGAAACCATCACCGATGGAGCCAGAACACAGCGACGACAAGATGTTGGATGTCTCTGAGATGAAACAGACCACTGAAAATGAATTGGTGTCCAAACAGGATGGAGGTGTTGAACAAAAAGCAAAGAAGTCAAAACTCAATGAGAATACGACCCAATCTGAAGTCAATGAAGAACTCCCTGAACCGCAGGATGCTGTTACAAAAGAGGACTCACATTCACATGCAATCTCCGAAATGGTATACAACCCTTCTTTGTGGAGACGATTTAAGAAATTCCTCACCCCAGCATGTCTGCGCCAGAACAAGCACAAGAAGAAAGTCCAAAGATCCAAGATCCAAAGTGAGGGCAGGAACAGACCGGCTGTAACAAAGTCAACAGCATCAACAAGATGAAGAGCATCACGTTCAGTAGATGTTCTGCTTTTTCTCCCATAAAAAAAAAATATATTTTCTTTTTTTTAATTGTTGTTACATGTTGATTTGTTGAAATGTTGCAGTATTTTGTCAAATGTGAAAAATAAAAAAAAAGAATTCAGAAATATAGAAGTTGTATGGCTATTAATCAAATCAGCTATAAAATAATAAGCTTTACAGTGTATTTTGACAGAAAAAAATAACATCCAGCAAAGAGTGACGAGCGTGACATCACATGGGGAAACAGCATCGTGGTTACGTGCAGTAAAACTGCGTAGTAAAAATTCATAATTCAAACTGCCAAACTCCATGATAAAAAAAATCCCTGCGAGAATAATAATGTAAAACATTTTCCAGGAAAATTGTGATTGGAGAAATCTGTGATCAGAGTTTTTCTTTTTGCAATAACATCTTTGTTGCAGGTATCCACGGTGTTTATTACCGATATATTTATTGTGCATGTACATTTTTTCTGGATTGAAACCCAATTCACATAAAGAACAAGACATGATGCCATTCTTTTAAGGACAAATAACATTTTGAGTATCTGAAATGCTTACACTACACTGTGGCCAAGTATCCATATTGGCAGAAAATATAATAGATTCATGTCTTCTTAGTATTCAGTAACTTATTAACATTGGATTGATTAGAGTTTCTACAAAGAATCTTCTAGCTGTAAATTACAACTTGGATGTTGAAACTAAGACGTATGTAGTTGCTGGTCAAACACACATGTATGAACTTGTGCTGTTTGTCACTCTGTGTCAATTACATGTCCTTAAACTCACACATAAAATGCAATGCTTCTTTATCTCGCCACAGTGTTCTGACCGTTAGACGGTAACGGGTATGGAACAATTGTACTTTTTAAGTTTTTGCAAACACGGTACTCTGCACTGTGGCTAAACCTCTCCACTTTGGTCTTGTCTGTTCAAAATACGAGATTCAAAGACATTTTATCGTTTGTTATAATTCAACTTTGCAAGCCTAAATCAGGCTGCCGGCTTCTTCCCAAAGAGAATAGATTTTCGCCTGGCAGACAAGACATTCTGACGTACTTTCAAGTTTAACATACAAACTGAGACCTGTGGCGTCTGGGGAGTAACTCTTAGCCTTTCTACTGTTTCCATGAGGAAACGTGTGTGTGTGTGTGTGTGTGTGTGTGTGTGTGTGTGTGTGTGTGTGTGTGTGTGTGTGTGTGTGTGTGTGTGTGTGTGTGTGTGTGTGTGTGTGTTTGTGTGTGTGTGTGTGTACACATGTAATAGAACATCTGGGCCCTGTGTTCCTTCCCCTTTCTAACTCCACTCTTCCACTGCGGAATGAACATCACAGAACATTATGACATCACAGAACGTTATGACATCACAGAACATCATGATATCAGAGACATAGATTAAAGAATGTATCATTTTCTTCACAAGCCTTTAAGACTTACAACAGCACACATCACAATTTTACGAAGAAGCTCAAGCGCCTTATCAAACACTTTAATTTAAGGATCTAAGTGAAAAAAACAACCAAAACAATTAGAGGTACAGAAGCACCTTTCAGAAAACTTCTGTGGAGCAGTGAGGTGGCGTCTACTGCCTTCAAGACTCCTAAAACAAAACAAAGCAAAATGGAAACCTCCCGGCAAATTTCAACATCCACAATCTCTCCTGCCACCAATGCAAGTCACCACTTTGGAAATGTAAATATGAAGAGAACCATCTACCAGCCGTCTGCTCAGAACCAGTGGAATGGCTCTAAAGGTTTACCCACCTATGACAATCGTCGCTTAGAAAACATCAAAAGGGAGGAGACACGAATTAGGAATTATCCCAAGAAAGAGTCAGATAGCAAAATGGTCTCTGATCCACAAAGCACTTCTCGATCGGGATTTGTGAAGAAGGAGCGTATGCCCTTTCAGACATCTACCTACAAGTCAGAGAACAACAGGGCAAATTTCAACGCCCACAATTCTCCAAGTAGTTCAGGAGACTACAAGAATATGAATTCACCATCAGATGAGCTGGAGATTATAAAGGAAAAGCTGGAGAAAAAAGACAACTTTCTCGCTCAGGAAAAATACTTTAAGGATGCAGCGGAGAAGGATTCGCTTGCATATTTGGAAAAAATCAAAAAAGCAGAAACTCGTTTGGAGGCTGAACGCCAGCTCACACTAGTCAATGAAGAACAAGTCAATCAGTGCAAAGACATTATTGAAGATTTACATCAGACCATCAAAACAAGTGAAGAAGACGACAGTGAGGTTAAGTCCAAACAGGCAGAGGCCCATAAGTCGGTCCTTGATGAAATTGAAAAGTTAAAAAAACAGCTACAAGAAGAGACAAGCTCTAATCTGGATCTGATCTCTAAACTGGGGGCACAGGAATCAGTGCAACAAAGTCTAGAGTTTAAGTTTGCAGAGCTCACGGAGCAACTGAAGTCTGCCCAAGCAACATCTGAGGTGGGTGCAGATGAACCTGAGTCGTCTGCAACAGAAAAAGCCTCCAAATGATAAGTGTCTCATCTCAAACCGAAGATGCTGATTTAGAAAATGTCTCTGAACGAAAGGAACTCTCAAATCTCCCAGTGGACGAATTCCCTGAAGCAGAGGACATTTTTGTAATTAGGAACAATGTGGCTGCAGAAAAATTGGTTGAAGAAAAAGAACCTTCAGAACCACAGGGGGTCTCTGAACAAGAAACCGAGAAACCATCACCGATGGAGCCAGAACACAGCGATGACAAGATGTTGGATGTCTCTGAGAAGAAACAGACCACTGAAAATGAATTGGTGTCCAAACAGGATGGAGGTGTTGAACAAAAAGCAAAGAAGTCAAAACTCAATGAGAATACGACCCAATCTGAAGTCAATGAAGAACTCTCTGAACCGCAGGATGCTGTTACAAAAGAGGACTCACATTCACATGCAATCTCCGAAATGGTATACAACCCTTCTTTGTGGAGACGATTTAAGAAATTCCTCACCCCAGCATGTCTGCGCCAGAACAAGCACAAGAAGAAAGTCCAAAGATCCAAGATCCAAAGTGAGGGCAGGAACAGACCGGCTGTAACAAAGTCAACAGCATCAACAAGATGAAGAGCATCACGTTCAGTAGATGTTCTGCTTTTCCTGCCATAAAAAAAGAAAATATTTTCTTTTTTTTAATTGTTGTTACATGTTGATTTGTTGAAATGTTGCAGTATTTTGTCAAATGTGAAAAATAAAAAAAAGAATTCAGAAATATAGAAGTTGTATGGCTATTAATCAAATCAGCTATAAAATAATAAGCTTTACAGTGTATTTTGACAGAAAAAAATAACATCCAGCAAAGAGTGACGAGCGTGACATCACATGGGGAAACAGCATCGTGCTTACGTGCAGTAAAACTGCGTAGTAAAAATTCATAATTCAAACTGTCAAACTCCATGATAAAAAAAATCCCTGCGAGAATAATAATGTAAAACATTTTCCAGGAAAATTGTGATTGGAGATATCTGTGATCAGAGTTTTTCTTTTTGCAATAACATCTTTGTTGCAGGTATCCACGGTGTTTATTACCGATATATTTATTGTGCATGTACATTTTTTCTGGATTGAAACCCAATTCACATAAAGAACAAGACATGATGCCATTCTTTTAAGGACAAATAACATTTTGAGTATCTGAAATGCTTACACTACACTGTGGCCAAGTATCCATATTGGCAGAAAATATAATAGATTCATGTCTTCTTAGTATTCAGTAACTTATTAACATTGGATTGATTAGAGTTTCTACAAAGAATCTTCTAGCTGTAAATTACAACTTGGATGTTGAAACTAAGACGTATGTAGTTGCTGGTCAAACACACATGTATGAACTTGTGCTGTTTGTCACTCTGTGTCAATTACATGTCCTTAAACTCACACATAAAATGCAATGCTTCTTTATCTCGCCACAGTGTTCTGACCGTTAGACGGTAACGGGTATGGAACAATTGTACTTTTTAAGTTTTTGCAAACACGGTACTCTGCACTGTGGCTAAACCTCTCCACTTTGGTCTTGTCTGTTCAAAATACGAGATTCAAAGACATTTTATCGTTTGTTATGATTCAACTTTGCAAGCCTAAATCAGGCTGCCGGCTTCTTCCCAAAGAGAATAGATTTTCGCCTGGCAGACAAGACATTCTGACGTACTTTCAAGTTTAACATACAAACTGAGACCTGTGGCGTCTGGGGAGTAACTCTTAGCCTTTCTACTGTTTCCATGAGGAAACGTGTGTGTGTGTGTGTGTGTGTGTGTGTGTGTGTGTGTGTGTGTATACGTGTGTACGTGCATGTGTGTCTGTGTGTGTGTGTATGTGTGTGTGTGTGCGTGCGTGTCTGTGTGTCTGTGTGTGTGTGTGTGGATGTGTGTACGTGTGTGTGTGTGTACGTGCGTGTGTGTGTCTGTGTGTGTATGTGTGTATGTGCGTGTGTGTGTGTATGTGTGTACGTGCGTGTGTGTCTGTGTGTGTGTGTGTGTGTGTGTACGTGCGTGTGTGTGTGTGTGTGTACGTGTGTGTGTGTGTGTACATGTGTGTGTGTGTGTGTGTGTGTGAGGCTTTCTTCTGTTCACCTTCAGAACACATGCACATGCTTAGTTCTGTGTGCTCATGGAGTTCAACCTTTAACATGCTGAGTGAGTCCTGTAGGATCTAGGATGTAGGATGAAGTTCTTGTGGGCTCTTTTATTCCTTTTCCTGTGTTTCCTGAGGGGAACATTCATCTTGGGGGTTTCCTGTCTTGAATTTTTAGCAGTTGTTAATACTTCCTCTGTGCAAAGTTGAAACGGTTTTCAGATTTTTTGGATCAAAAACTGCTTATTTTAAGCCACATTTACGCTGCGGGGTTCAAGGGACCAAACTCCTGTTTTGTTCGTTGATATGACCAGTGGAAATGTAAAAACCTATATGGATTTGGATATTTTTTTACATCAGTTGCAGTCCCCAAACATAAATTAGATTTGAGCATTTGCTCCTGTTCATCTTTGACAACGTGACCTTGGTGAGTGACGGAGACGCAGGTGAACAGCTTCGCCATGCCAGTCCGCTGATGGACGTGTGTCCATGTACTACATCTACAAGTTATTGAAAAGAACGCCAGTTTCTCTGTTTTTATCTAACTTTTTCCAGATCAGTAGCCAATTTCAATGACTTGGTACTCATGATTACCCTGCTGGTAACAAGTAATGCAGGTATTAGTTGTTGGTTGTTTTTAAAAGATAATGTCAGTAAGTCAGACATGGCCACCAAAACCTGCAGTGTGGCGTAGTGGTGGTTAGCACTGGTGCTCCACCACAAGAGGGTTCCTGGTTCAGCTCCTGTCTCCAGTCTGGGATTTTACTGTGTGGAGTTTGCACGTTATCCCCCATGTTTGTTTGGGTTTTCTCCAAGTACTCTGGCTTCCCCCTGCAGTCCAAACCTGCCCAGGTGTACCCCTGCCCTAAGAGAGCTGGGGTAGGCGCCAACAGATCCCTGTAGCCCTGAATAGAAATCATTGGGTATAGAGGATGGACGGATGGACGGACGGACGGATGAACGGATGGACGGAACCCACATTGTAAATTCAGCCTAAGATATTTGTTTATTTCCTTGGTATTTCAACACACACAAACTCCAGATCAGCAAACTACCAAAACATATTTTTCTAGAGTTCTGCTCACCGGCTGCTGATAATTTAATCTGCTTTTACTGCTTCTAAGTTGTTTTAAATGACCTGTGAACTGGCTGAGTCTGTATTGTGAATTTCCATTACTGATAAATAACACTAACTCCCAAATCATTTTTAACAACTATACTTTTGAAACTGAGTACATACAACTAATGCAACCTGATTTTGCCGAAAAAGTAGTACATAGTATCCAGTATGCAAACAACTGTACAGCTTCAGTGCACTACGCCACAACAAGCCGGTCGGAGCCGTTACCTGACGGCTTGTGTACCGCCACCGTCACCGTAGCGTAGTTTTGACCAACGGCGCCAGAGCAGCGTGCAGTCGATGCTGTATACTGTTTTGGATGTGCAGTACATAGTATGTGGTTTTAAAAATAGGTTTAGTGACAGGAAGCAGCTTATTTGTGATCCCTGCAGTAAAAGGTCTTGTTGCTTTGGGCCCCTGTAACAAAATTAAATATTATGACAGACAACTAAATGTGTGAGGTCGACATATGTGTACGCTAGGTCTAAAGATTTTCCCACAAAACATTTTGTATTTTCTGGTAACATAGTCAGGACAACACAGAATATGTGGCGGAATATTTTTCTTCTAGAATATGTTTTTTTGTGATTGCTCAACTCAACTCAACTCAACTCAACTCAACTTTATTTATAAAGCACTTTAAACAAAACAAGGTTCACCAAAGTGCTGAACAAAGCATAAAATTAGTAAAAGAGCATGGCAATTATCAGACATAAGACAATTAAAATGCAATACAGTCTCCAGATTCCAACTCAATTAAAAGCCAAAGTGAAAAAATATGTTTTAAGAGCAGATTTAAAAGTGGAAAATGAGTCCATCTGTCTGAGGTCCAGGGGCAACTCATTCCAGATCTTTGGTCCGAAGATTGAAAAGGCTCGGTCACCTCTCAGTTTCCTCTTGGTCTTGGAGACGACAAACTGTATCTGATTTGTTGACCTGAGGGAGCGAGGAGTCGTGTACACCTGGATCCGGTCAGATAGGTACTTTGGAGCGAGACCATGAAGACATTTAAAAACAAATAAAAGAATTTTAAAATCAATGCGTAAACGAACTGGGAGCCAATGAAGTGATGCTAAAATGGGAGTAACGTGCTCACTAGAATGGAATTTACAGTTGCATTCAGATTAATGTCACAGTTTTAGTAATACAGCTCCTGATTACACTGCTGGATGGAGCCAGTGGTTCTTTGATGCCTCATCCTTCAAAGGTCATCAAAGCTCCTGCTTTGACTTTTAGATGCCGAGTTTTTGCCCTCACTTTCTTCACAGCACTAAGCGCCGCAAATACTGAAACAACAAATGTAACTGCAATTTTGCATTGAAGAAAAAAATATATTTGAACTTATCAATGACTCTTTCTTTCCAAACAAGGATGACTTGTAGCTCAAGATTTTGTGCCAAACTGAAAGATGTTGGGGGACGATTCTTTTATATGTGACACTCATGTATCACTAAAAAAAAAGTGAAAATCATTTCATTTGATATTGACAACAGCAGATGTAAATATTATTCAGTCTGGTTGGTCTTACCTTTCATTATTATATAGCAGAATACATATCAGGAATAAAAGCAGATGAATTTCAACTAAAGCAAAAACAAAAGGCAAGAAAAGAAAAACACACTTTCTTCAAATTTCTCATCTTGTAGAGCAAAGAAAGCATAAACCTGCATAGTTAAATAAGTGATTATCCTGACAACTGTTGGCAGGTTAAAACCTTCTGCTGCCTTTTAGCATCTGTAACTAAAAACTGCAGCCAACCTGTACCTGCCATCCAGCGCTGCATCACGACTGCCTTCATTACGTTTCACAGTGTGACAGCTGACATCTGAATATTATTGCACATCTGACAATGATGCTTGGCCCTGCTGGCTCTTTTCAGGCTATTTCTTTGTGTGTTCGGGTGCATCTGTAAGCACAAACTACACAGCCTGCCACACAGCTAGTGACATTGTGTCCTTGTCACTTTTGGGAGAAGGGCTGGAACTAATAATTATTTTTCTAGTTGACTGATCTGCTGTCTTTTTTTTATTTGTTTGTTTTTGTTTTTTGACCTGTCGTTTAGCCACCAATTATTTCTGTTCTGCCCTCCACGTGCCTTGCTGTAGTGTTGCCGTGACATGACAGGTGTGTATCAAAGCTCACGCAGGAAGCTCACTGGTGCAGGAACCGTGGAAGATTCAATTCACGTCACTTTTACAGCATCAGCTCACACCGAAGTCATCGCGCTTTACAAAGAAACCACTCAAAAAGCAGATATGTTCATCTCAAATCTTCCATTCATCAGTAAGGTTATTAAAACAGTTAAATACTTTCTTAACTCTGACCAACCATTTTGACGTCTTCCATTCCAGTTTTCGTGCTCACCACCACAGCACTGAGACTGCCCTTGTCAAGGTGTTTAGTGACATAACGCAGTGGAAGCCGTGGAAGAACCACAGTACTGATATTATTTGTCCTCAGCGCAGGATCTGACACCTTAGATCATGGTATTTTTTAATAGTGCAGATGGGGAATTGAGAGTTTGCATGTTCTCCCCGTGCTTGCGTGGGTTCTCTCCCTGGGTACTCCAGGTACCTCCCACAGTCCAAAAACATGCAGGTTAATTGAGGATTCTAAATTGCCCGTAGGTGTGAATGTGAGTGTGATTGGTTGTTTGTCTTCTATGTGGCCCTGCGATGGACCGGCGACCTGTCCAGGTGGACCCCTGCCTTTCGCCTACTATGCGTCGGGATAGGCACCGGCAGACCCCCGTGACCCGGAGATGTTAAGTGGCTATAGATAATGGATGGATGGATTGGGGAATTGGGTCAGACTTTCTGGTACAGTACTTGACTGGTTTGAGTATTACTTAAAGGACAGGGACTACTTTGTGTTGATAGGTAACTAGATCAGAATCAACAAAAATTACATGTGGAGTTCCCCAGGGTTCTATACTAGGGCCCATCCTATTTAGCATCAACATGGTTCCTGTAGTTTAGGTAATAATAAACAACATAACATAACTACGCAGATGACACACAACTTTACATTACAATGTCACCAGGTGACAATGAGCCCATACAAGAGAGTAGATGCATAGAACAAATCAGGGAGTGGATGAGCCATCATTTTCTTGAACAAAAACAAAGCTGTTTTTTGGACCAGAAGAAGAGTGTTTAAGAGTCAGCTAACTTCAAATATTACAGCTACAAATCACTCATTTAGCCTGGATTCTAGATGTAGTTGTTGACTCAGACCTGAATCTTCAAAGACACATTAAGGAAATTACAAAATCACCCTTCTATTACCTGAAGAACATCTCCAGGATCAAATGACTAAACGTTTGAGAAGGATCTTGAAAAACTCATCCATGCTTTTGTCTTCAGTTGAATTAATCACTGCAACAGCGTCTTCACAGATCTGCCTGAAAGTCAGTCAGACAGCTAGAGCTGATCCAGAACGCTGCTGCCTGAGTTCTTACTGGACTAAGAACGTGGACCACATTAGTCCAGTTCTGAGTTCCTTACACTGGCTCCCTGTACCTCAGAGAACAGACTTTAAAATACTTCTGTTAGTTTACAAATCCCAGAATAGTTTAGGACCTAAATACATCAGAGACTTGTTGTTGCCAAATCGTCCATCCCGACATCTCAGGTAACCTGGTTCAGGTCTGATCTGTGACCCCAGAATCAGAACAAAAAAATTTTACAAAAATGAAATTCCTTTTTAGAGGAATTTCATTCTCGGTCGAATGTCCAGATTTTTGGTCAAATGTCCAGATTTGCCCCTTTCCAGAGTCATGAAGCGTCAGTGTAAGAACAGTGACTGAAGCCAAGCCAGGATTTTCCCCTCCCTATTAAGTTACTAAAAACCTTTATTTGTAAAAAAAATTAAGAAAAATAAAGATTTTTTGTTTTAACAGTAGTTTTCTCAACTAGAATAAAGATGTGAGCAGTGGTGAAGGGAGATTCATGTCTGCTTGTGTTCATCTGTCGTGTACTGCAGAATATCTGTTAGTGTGCATGTTTGACCTCTGTGCTGGTCGGTGATGGACACTGCTGCTGGTAATGACAACATGCACTTTAAAATCTGTTTTAGTATCAGTCAGTGGAATAGTGAAGCTTTTCTATTTGCAACTTAAATGATCCATACAGCCAGCAGAGACAATGACTGTTTTGTAACAGCTGCAGTGTGCAGCAAAACTCAACAAGAAAGTGTTTAAAAGGTGCAATGTGTCTGTGCCACTCTGAAGATATTCAGCTAGGGGCTTCTTAGAAGATCCAACAGAATTGTTGAAGCTATACAGAGATTGATTCAGATTGTCTTCATCAATCAGGCGTCTTCTGCATTGGAACCCAGATATTGAGGTTAACTTTGTCAGCGTCTGCAGCAGCGTTGGTAGTTTTGTTGACCCTTATTCAAACAGTCTCGTACTGTCGTGGTACTGTAGGATCAGCTGAAGATGACCTTAGCTGTCTGGGTTCAGCAGTTTCATGCAGGATGGACGGTTAGAGATGGAGGCATATGAAAAATGATGAGTTAAGACATGGAGGGAACGAAAACATGTTCTTATTGTCTAACTAGAGCCCACGTGTGTCCACTGAGATGCAAAGCCATGACCATGACCTGAGAAATATGCCATGCGTCTCATCTCCACATGCTGAACATTTGTGGAGACTGATAATACTTTCCGATAGCAGGGGCAGCGGACAGCAATTACTGCAAAGTGTCAGGTAGGTGTGCATTAGTGTATGTGTGTGCTGAATGAGTTTCATGCTCCATTACTCAGGGGTGATAAGGCCCCGATTGTCCATTTAAAGAAATCATCAGTTCTTCTGGAAGTGAAATTAGTGCCACATTGTTCTCGGGTTCCTTTTCCTCGTGGCTTCAGCTGATATGGTATATTAAAGGCGATCCGGGACAGGTCATCCTTCAAAACCCTGCAATAGCTTGTGTTTGCTGAAATGTTAAAGTGGCTATGTTGTTCTCATTTTCAGCCATCTAAATTTAATCTCTCGTACCACTAGAGTAGCTCTCCATCCAGCTTGTCCCTGGAGCTAAGTGCAGCTCCTGTGCTTAGAACTCTTCAAGCGGCAGCTGGAACAATCAAAAATATTTATGTCACACAATGTCATACGGAATAGTTGTGATCGGATCTTTGGCCTCTCGACAGGTGACGCATCTCACATAAGATGGAATTTATAAATGTTGAGCAGAAATCATTTTTATTGCATTTGCAATAATCTTCCAAGTAATCAGAGAGTTAAATAGAAATTAATAAAAGACGGATCAGTCACATTTGTTGCAGTCCACCTCGACCCCGACGTGTTTAGGAGGGATGCTCGTCAGGCTCTGGCTGAGTTTCCTCTGCATCACAGGTCGTACCACTTCTTGTGTCACACAAGACATTTAAATGACAAATCTAGGCAAAGAGACCAAGTGCAGATTTCAGAGGTTAGGTGGAAAAAGAGGGAAAAGAAAGAGTATTCTGAAAAAGGGGGTGACAAGGTCAAACAGAAAAAGTTAAGGGCGCTTTATCATACAAACTCGAGATCACTGAAAAGCCAGAAAATAAACTCTTAAAAAATAAGTCCAAGTAGGGCTGCAAGGTGAAGCAAAACACAGGGCGAAGTAAAGCGCGGTAGGGAGGAACACCGGCCAGAGCCCGAGGAAACTTAGAGGAACGGGTGAAGGTTGGCTGATCAGCTGCTAATCAAGAACTGTCCTTCCTGGTTGGTAATGCTGCTCAGGTTGTCAGCTGCTGGACTGGCACCATACCTGTCTAATTAGAACATGCAAATACACACAAACACATGACAGATGGGTAGAGACAGAAACACAAGGAAGGGAATCTGCAGACAGGAAACAGAGGGGGAAGCTGGAGCTGCTCGTATACACTCACTGTTTTCAGGTGTGCACCTGCAGCTCCTCTTGGCACTTCAGACTAAGTCAGGACCGATTTAGGAGCCTGTGGGGAAAGTATCACCAAGGGGTCACAAAACAGGGTCGAACGGCAGGCAACCAGTCGCTTATTGGGTGGCGTATAGGCTTAATCACTCACCACAGACAATACCTAAGATATTGGGAGGAATTCACAACAATTTAACCTTCCGTCTTGATCATTGGAGTTAGAGCTTGCAGGGGTTGCTGGAGTACTGCTGGGACTTTAAAACACTTTGCAAATTGGTGTCTTGGTAGTTCGTAGGCTGGCAAGGCAGAGATGAGCATTGTTTACTCCTTTAAATAGATGATTGACCTAGAGGGTGGAACTGGATTGCACCATGAAGAGACTACACCCACGCCATCGGCCTCCGCTGGCTCTACAGTCACCGCGTGTGATTTGATCTGGGTGATTTTATATTCTTTCAGGTTCTCTGCGATGACAACTGAACGTTTTAACAGTTTGCAGCTTCAGCACAGCGTGCACCGACAGCCCTCTTGAGCTTCCTCTGTGCTCATTTCAGTGCAGCACCTTCCACATCTGGAAACCGCTGGAGTGGCCATCGGTGATGGAAAAAAAACTCCACAACAGAATTCAACAAGTGTCATGCAAGTAACCAGGCTCAGTAAACTGAGCAACAATGGCATTTAGAATAGATAGAGATCTGTATTCTCAAGTTATAACGCCTAGGCCTTATGTCATTAAGCATCACACCTTAATCCCTGATTTGTGAACGTCTAACAAAATGTAATAGACAGATGCTGCTCCTGTGAAAAACAATGCTAATCATCATGCTCTCCATTCGCCTGCATCACTTTCACACTCGGGCTTCAATCACCTTTCTCCTTATCTGTTAATGAGGTAAATAATGAGCTGAGTGTTGGCAACATGGTGCAGAGAAGAAAAGACCACAGTGGGTCAACGCAACACATCAGGCATCAAGAAGAAATGATTTCATTTGTGTGGGGGATTATTTGCTGTGAGTCAGTGGCATGGTTTCCTCAGATACTCGTTCAAAGAGATTTTTATTATGTTTTCAGGACTCATCTCTGGCTGATTTATGGTATTATTATGTGTGACATTCATTTTCTTCATACAACTTGCAGCTGCTCTCTCACAATGCTTTTGCAAGAAAAATACGCTGTAGGAAATAAATGAGTAGATTGCAACGGGTTCTTCAGGGTGCAGAGTCAAGTGCTTCTTAATCGTCTGCTGATATAAAGCATCCTTGAAAAGCTTTCGCAGACTTTTGAGTGACCTACTATCAGACATAAGTGGACGAGCAGAGGAGACAAAGCGAAATGAGAGGAGAAGCAGAAAAAGACAGGATGGAAGGTCTAGATCCTTTTACTCAAGGCTACCCATGATTTAACGCACCTTGTAAAATGTTGATTGCAACTCTCATAAATGCATCATTTTTCCACTATAAAACAAATCAACTGTTGAACTTGGAAATTGTAGCGAGGAACAAACGGGACTGGAGTCCAAAGTCACTTTGGTTGGCGTTTTTCCAGTACGGACAGGACTGTTAGGAAGTGTCAACCTCCTAACAGTAATCAAATATCTCTTAAAATGAAAACTGCAACACTGCAACCAAAAGCATCCCTACTGTGATATTAACAATGATGTCAAAGAAGGATGAGATGTGACCAGGCCGTTCGGACTGTCGTCCCTTTGGAAACCTACACATGCATATCCGATTTAGGACCACAAGTGACCCAGGTCACTAACATCAGGTTTCGTGTTATGTGTTGGCTGCTCAGACCAAAAAAAAAAATCAGAAATGGGCAAACAAATGCCTGCAGTATAAATGTAACCTTTGCTCTTTTTCATACCCAAATTTGTCTTTTTTCGTCAATTTTAACCTGTTGACAATTAAAGTGATAAGTTGCAAGATGTTCCCCCAGGCGTTTCTTTGTCATGTGTCCAAACGTGTAAAATTGTTCCTACCAATAATTTTGTTCAGACTAAAAAAAAAAAAAAAAAAAGACTTTTATAAAAGAGATATTCAATTCAATTTTCAATTCAATTTTATTTGTATAGCGTCTATTACAACACAAGTTGTCTCTAGGCGCTTTCCAGAGACCCAGAACATGACCCCCGAGCAATTATTACAGAAACAGCGGCAGGTAAAAACTTCCCTAGTGGAAGAAAAACCTTAAGCCAAACAGTGGCAAGGAAAAACTCCCCTTTAAGAGGGAAGAAACCTTGAGCAGGACCTGGCTCATGAGGGGGACCCTCCTGCCGAAGGTCAGCCGGGTAGAGCAAGAAATAAGAAAGAATAGAGACATAGAGACACCGTCAAAGGTACAAGATAGGATACATTAGTAACTGTCCTTGGTAGTCCAATTAGACTTCTGTGAATATGGGTGATATATGGATAGACGGTGATCCAAGGGGATGAGGACTGCAGGTCGGGATGTCAGCAAGTATCCAACAGACATCCATACAGACAGGTGAAGGCAGACACTGGGATGGTCAGAGGTGGAACTGCAGGTCAGCAAGCAGCTCCTGAGGCTCTGGTCCGCAGGACATGCAAAGAAGAGGAAAAGAAGGGCCAGACAAGCACAAAAAACTACCAGAACAATGGACCACAATTAAGTTTATGGGATATTGTTAATAAATGAGGGTTGAGGTGAGGAAGAGACAGAGAAGGCAAAGAGAAACAGAGAAGTTGAAAGTCACCACTCAGTGGATCATGTTGGTGCCCCCCTGCAGCAGAGGTCTATAGCAGCATATCTACACCGAAGCTATGTTTAAAATGAGCTGCTCTAATCTGGTCCTGTAGCTGCAGCTTTGACTACTGGGCCTGACACATTAAGGTACTAAATGTACACTAACTATATGCTTTATTAAACAGAAATGTTTTAAGTTTAGTTTTAAAGGTGGAGGTGGTATCAGCCTCCTTAACCCAAACTGGAAGTTGGTTCCATAGTGATGGTGCCTGATAACAGAAAGCCCGTTTGCCAGTTTGTGACCACAAACAACAACTTCTGTTTTATCAGAATTTAGTAGCAAAAAATTTCTGGACATCCAGTCCTTGATGTCCTTAATACACATCTGAAGTTTGTCTAATGGTTCTGTTTCATCTGGCTTCATAGACAGATACAGCTGCGTATCATCAGCATAACAATGAAAATGAATGCCGTGGTTCCGGATAATACTTCCCAAGGGCTGCATGTATAAACTGAACAGGATTGGCCCTAGCACTGAACCCTGCGGGACACCATAGCAGACCCTCGTCTGTACAGAAGAAACCTCATGAAGATGAACAAACTGGAATCTATCAGACAGATATGATTTAAACCAATCTAGAGCTGTCCCTTTAATCCCAACAACATACTCTAGCCTCTGCAGTAAAATGCTGTGATCTATAGTATCAAAAGCAGCGCTGAGGTCCAGCAGAACCAGTATGGACACTAACCCATTATCTGAGGCCATAAGAAGGTCATTCGAGACTCGAACCAGTGCTGTTTCTGTGCTATGGTGCATTCTGAACCCTGACTGAAAAATTTCAAATAGATCATTTCTATACAAATGCTCACACAGCTGGCTTGCAACTACCCTTTCCAGAATTTTAGAGATAAATGGAAGGTTGGAAATTGGTCTATAGTTAGCTAAAATGTCTGGGTCAAGAGAGGGTTTTTTAAGTAATGGTTTGATTACTGCGACTTTAAAAGCCTGTGGCACATATCCTAAGACTAGGGACAAGTTGATCTGTTTCAGTATTGTCGGTCCAATAAGAGAGAAAACATTTTTGAGTAGTCGAGTAGGGATTGGGTCTAACAGACACGTGGATGATTTAGATCCATTGACGACTGAGGTCAGCTCAGAGAGATCAACAGGAACAAAACAGTCTAGAGTCAGGTCGGAGCATAAGGGAGTCGCCGAGGTTGAAGAAATTCCCACAGCCACTGCTGGGAGGGCCTGGCCGATTTCCTCTAATTCTGACAATTTTATTGCTAAAGAAGCTCATAAAGTCTTCACTACTGAGAGCTGCAGGGATGCACGGCTCAACAGAGTTGTGGCTCTTTGTCAGCCTGGCTACAGTGCTGAACAGAAAACGTGGGTTATTTTTATTATCCTCTATTAACACTGAATAATAGGCTGTTCTAGCTTTGCGAAGCGTTTTTTTATACACTATTAGACTATCTTTCCATGCATAATAAATATCTACAGACCTACTAGAGTACCACTTTCTTTCCATTTTACGCACGTTCTGTTTTAACATACGAATATGTGAGTTAAACCAGGGAGTTAAGCTCCTATGGTTAGAGACCCTCTTTCTCAAAGGAGCAACTACATCTAAAGCTGTGTGCAACACATCTGCAGTGCTACCAACAAGGAAATCAACGTCTGCAGAGGTAGAACCGAGGTCACAGCCCTCAACTGCTTCACTATGTTCCACTGTAAGAAGATGAAGAGCAATGGCCTCCCTAAATTTAGTGATAGCTTTATCGGATAGACACCTGCTAAAGTAATTCCTCCTATTATGCGTAACGTTGACAATGTTGAATTCAATCGTTAACTTTTTGTAAAATCCCCATCGATTCTAGAAGAGAATCAAAAGCCAACTTAAGACTGTCGTTGTCAACATCCATATGAATGTTAAAGTCGCCCACTATGATGACTTTATCTGTACTGATCAATAAACTAGATAAGAAATCTGAGAACTCAGACAGAAACTCCAGATAAGCTCCAGCAGGAGGCCGGTAAACTACCACCAACAAGACTGGCTTCTCTGATCTCCAGCTCGGCAGTTTTAAGCTAAGCGTGAGGCTTTCAAATGTATTATAATTGCATTTAGGTTTGGATTTTATTGTAAGACTGGAGTCGTAGATCGCCGCTACTCCTCCACCTCGACCTGTGATTCGAGGAATATGATAATTAAAGTAACTGGACGGCGTCGATTCATTTAAACTAACAAACTCTTCCTCTTGGAGCCACGTTTCTGTTAGGCAGAAAATGTCACTCCGGGTCTCAGTAATTAGATCGTTTACTAATAGAGACTTGGAGCTTAAAGATCGTATATTTAGTAATCCGCATCTAATTGTTTGGTCTTTAGTTCGCACTAAATGCGTATTTGTTTTTATTTTTACGAGGTTATTTTGGTTAACGCCTCTATTACGTCGCGCTTGGTGAAGATTTGGAGGACGGGGAATCGATACTAAATCTATTTTACTTGGCACCTCGTTAGAATCTCCAATTACATCATTTACTTCTACCTTTTTATTGGCAGGCGATGGTCCTCGAGAAGCAGCAGAGAAGCGTGTAAGACTGCAGCTCTGCACCCCGGCCTGGACCCTGGATTGTCAGGGGGAGGATCTAATAATATCAGCCAGATTTCTAGAGATAAGAGCTGCACCATCCCGGGTGGGATGAATGCCGTCTCTTCTAAGCAGACCAGACTTTCCCCAAAAACGTCTTCCAATTGTCAATAAAGGCCAATAAAGGCCAATAAAGGCCACGTCGTTATATAAAGATATAAAATGTCCGTGTTGATTTTTACAAAAGGTTCAAATCCGTGTTTGCATAAAGAAGAAAACAGGCTTGATTTGGATAATCTCAAGTTGTTCTCTCTAGAGCTTCAAACACACCTTCGAAGCAACAGCTCGCACGAATTAGCGAGTCTGAACTGAAGTGTATTAGGACATTTAAAGACAAAACTCTTCTTCTGATGTTTACAACTGCATGACAGCTGCAGTAAAGTGAGCTCTTTATCAAACTGTCTCTTTCAATTGCCTTTTACATGACACCAGCTTGTATTGTATAGAGAAGCAGTGAGCACAGTGTTCATGTAAAAGAGCCTTGATGTGTTATAAAGATAAACCACCGTAAGCTGTTCTAAGATTTATCAAGAGATACAGTGAATGAGGCTCTGTTCTGTAAAATGAGGGCTGGATGCTGGTTATGTCCCCTCAAATGTCAAAACCCGGTCTGCCCCCTCGCCAGTGTGCCAGACTTGTCCCAGGTGTGTTGCTGCCACCAGGTTCAAAATGAGCCAAGACTTCTCTTGAAATACTAAAATGTCTCATTTCCAATATTTTGCATTCTGTGTTTTATTGTACAAACCTTTTTGTTGGTATGTAGCCAGGGCAAACTTCCTATTGTCTTTAGTCAGTCTGTTGTGTGTCGTCAACAAAGGCTCATTCTTCATCACAGCTCAAAGCGCCGTGCTCTCATTTCTCTTCGTTGCTTTAGACAAATACTCACTTTTGACTGATGATCTCTGAACTTACTTGTGGCTGTGGTACATATGTGCACAGAATCTTACTTGCTGTTTACCTTCACATACTTGTGTTTATGTCTGTATGATAAATCTTTGCACATTGCAGAAATCCAGAAGACGATTGGCAGTTTTGTATACAGGGATAGTTTGTCTGCATCTGAAATCCTAGATGTTTGTGATCTTCTGATTATCTGCTACTAAATTACCTGAAATCACTTGCAGGGATGGCAAGTAATTTCAAAGCTGTTTGGTTCGGCGGCGCTGGATGTTTGTTAGGATGGGGAACAACAGCAGTCTTACCAAATGTGTTCAATCAATCTGCCAATTCAATGGTAATTTTGTTATTGTTATAAATAAAGAAACACAGAAGTCGAGGTTAGTGGGAAAGGAATCATTATTTGGCTCCTATTGCAAAGCCCCCTGGGAAAATAAGGCGTGCCTGGCAGTTCTGGGAAAGCTAGAGCCACAGCTTAATGAACTACTTTTCCTTGACTGTGCTGTAACAGGCCAGTCCTTGAATGTGCAGCAATACACCAGGGCTTGTTTACAACGGTTCCTGATTCCCCCCCGGCTGTGGTGCACAGGTCCAGAAGTCTTGTTTGTGGTTTTGACTGCAGGGGCTCTTTGTGTGTGGTGTGGTTAAAGAGTGGAAAGGAGGCCAGACTTTAACTTTAGGCCAACATCACAGGCAAACGTCACTGGAGGAGAGGCGAAAGTACGGAGGAGGTGAGGTGATGAGGGAATGAGCTTCGGTGCGCTGGTAAGGCAGGGCAACTGAGCTGCACTCGGAGACGAGTGGGGGGCAGCGCTGGAAGGCAGAGCCACGACACTGGTCTGCCTTCAACATCCGCTGGGGAGACGCGAAAGATGCAGACAATAAAAAAGATAAAGACTTCACTGTTTTCAGAGCAGATGGTATGTAGGTTCTACTGAACCTTTTATGCCGGATGTATCTAATTTGAAACATGAATTTCTGACATCGCTGCACTCCCCACATAAAAATAAATCTAATGAAAAAGTGATATATAAAGCGTAAATAAAATTACCAAATGTTTTCTTAATGATGCAAAAACATTATTATTTAGAAACTGGTAATAACAAAATTGGGACAAAATTGTTTTTTAATATTTAATTATTAATATATGATAAACACTTCAAATAAAACATAGGCTTTTATGTTTATTGTTTCATTTGTCACTCTTTAAAGGGTTATTGTTGTTAATAATTACTTTATACAGATAATATTTTCAAATGTGTATATTTTAAAAAATATTGGAAAAATAAAGCTTTGTAATATTGTAATTCCTCCACTGGAGGAATTTACAATAAATGATGAGTTATATGTAAAACGTTGTCTCATTATTCCAAACATGTTTTAAGGTGTATGAGAGGAGGCATCTTTGTGGGAACCGTCGCGTAGGCGTGAGCTCGTCTTCCTGTTGATAAATACCCGAGTGCTTGTCTGCGTTGTTGCTGCCATCGCGCACGTGGACAGCGGTTTTGCCAACGGTTTTGCCAATGACACTGATTCGACCTTGTGATGGACTTATTGAGGACACCACTCAAGCCACTTTCATCTTTGCTTTGGAGCACAATGCAGCCGGTTCCTCCATGAAAGATCCGCACTATGGATTTGTCGGCCTGAGATGCCTGCAAGCCCAGACATGAAGGAGGAATATTAAAGTTTCTTTTTCTAATGAATTACATTTTTTTGCACGGTAACAGTTGACCCTGTGTTGCAGCGCTTGGCCAGTGTTTCCTCGGTAATCCTTGTCCCTGTGGTTTGTTAGCGATTGATGAATGAGGCCTCGGTGCTTTGCTGTTTGAGAGACCAGATGTCACTGTTGTCCAGTTAAGTCCTTTACAACTGACATTGCTTTAGATGGGTTGGAAGTTGGAGAAACATCCAAATATAATGTTTGTTTCATGATTTGGCTTTTTATAGATACCATTTTTGTAAACTCATCATCATTACAATTATTGACTGATTTCAACTGCTTTGAAATATAATTATTTTCATTCATCATTTTCCCAATTATTATTTTTTGAATGTCTCACGTTTTAAATGCAAAAATGGGTGTTAAATGCAGCTGTTGAGAAGAAAAGAAACAAGCAAAAAAGATGAAATGTCTCAAGTCTGCAAGGATGTAAAAGTCAAAATAGAGATAGCATTTTCTTCAGATCTCAAATCTATAAAACATTTGAAGTGAAATAACTCACTAAACTAATTCTCCTGCTTCCTGCCGGAGTCAACCCTTCATGGAGCTTACGCTTGCATTCTTCAATGCCAAATTAAACCCGTGTACTTTGTGTATTTCACTTCTAGGTCTTTGTATTTAACATATCTGCAGCCAGTCCGTGCTGTGGGTGGTTTTCATTGGTGCTTGTGGAAGGTTGTTGGCGCTTTGGGACTGTGTTTGATCATGTGACTCAGCAGGTCGCCGAGGTCTGAGGCAGGGCCGCGGTCCAGTCATACACTGACTGCAGAAACTCCAATAGTCCACATGGGTTTTGTTCTTTTATAACCCAGATTGGTGTAGAAAATGAACCTGAATTTGCACAAATAAATATGATCGAGAGCAAGAAAACAGACCGTGATAATAGCGTCGACCTTTGAGCGCCCACTGTGCCCGCGTGTGTGGGTTTACGTTTCCGACATCCTAATCAGCATTTTAAGCTTTTTATTAATTAAATGCTTTCAGTACTTTTATCATCTTAATGCCTTTGTAAATCACTTTGAGTTGCTCTTGTGTATGAAATGTGTTACATAAATACATTTGCCTTAACTTGACTTTTAACAGCTTTATGTGAGTTGGTTTTTTTTCATTTTTGTTTTGTATTCTCTCTTCCATCTGGCTTCTGGGCTGCTTCTTAGTATTTTTCTCTTATATGAGGCATTTAAGGTCTCTTTCTCTTTTTTTGTTTTGTCCCTAAATTTATTTTCCTGTGTGTTTAATAAAGACGTCTTAGGGGAAGACAAATGAAAGACAGTGAAAAGAGGAACTGACAAAAGGTGAAAAAGAGAATAAAAATGGAGTCGAAAGTGTCAATGAAGTGCAAAAGAAAGAATAGGTGGAAGGAGGAAGAAGAGAATGTCAACAGAGATGAAGAAAAAGAGAAGCTTAGAACGAAGTCAGGTGAGGAGAGAAGTCCATTTTCTTCCAGCTCATGGGTCAGCAAATAGTCTGACAAATTCATTAAGATAATGATCTTTGTTAAAGAAAAAAGTGTGCATGTGTGTTAGAGAGAGAGATCAACTTTATGTTCATGCGTGGGACTTTTATGAGGCAGGCAAAGAAATGCATTGATTTCTTAAAGGGCAGAAGGAGGTCTGTTGGCCGTTTGAACAGGCAAATGTGAGATCAATTCAGGGGAAGATGAAAACGGTGACATTTACTCCGGTTTGTGCCCCAGGGCAGCGAGGACCTCTGTGAAAAACCACACCGTCAGCTTTCCTCTGTTCACATAAGTACAACAGGGAACCGTTGGGCCGGTTCCCTTTCGGGTTACACCGACACCCAACCCAACTGTTGCCCCGGGCATTTTCAGGTACACGCGCTTTGATCCAGATTTTACTGGAGCTACAACAAAACGTGAAGAATGATGCAGTGGAAATTGCAGTATGCTTTGTTTACATCTCCTGAAGAATGGAAGATGAAGGTTCCTGTTCTTGTTTGTTCCTCTTGTTTCCTGTGTTTTTAGCGCCAACCGTGGCTCAGTAACATTCAGAGACTGGACAGGTTTCCACGGCAGCAGCTCTTCACTATCACACCTGCAGTAAACTCTGCAGAAGTTTAACTAATGCAGTGACGCATTATCCTTCTTTGTGACATTCAGGAAAAAAAAAGTTCTGGATAGAAAACTTCTGCCAGATATCTGAAGTAAATGTTTACCTCCAGAACATCTCACGAAAGCTTCAAGACTGCCGTCCATGAGTGAAAACAGCTTCTGTGTTGTTGCCTTGAATTTTAACGTTGATGCTCCAGGACTGGTGGGATCTGAGCTAACTGTTGTGTCTCTTCTGTTTCATTTTGTATTTTTTAAAATAAAACTGCACACATCGTGACCAACAAGATATATCAAATAGGCCATTACGTTTAAACCCAGATTTTATTAAATGAGCATGTCAGCATGTGTTCCACAGTATAAACGGCACCAAAAGGAGTGTCAGTTCTGCGTGTGAGGAGGCTGTTTTGTTCAATAATCAACAGTCTTTCCACAGCGGTGCAGCTTGGTGCCAAGTCACAAACAGGCAGGCGTTTAGACAGCCAGAAGCCTGCAATTTATCTTCAATAGTTTGTTAAAACACAGGGCATATAAACAAAAACCTGATCACCTGTTCCAGTGAAATATTTAGGATTTGTTCTTTGACTTAGTACAAAAAAGCTGTTATCACATCTTCTTCAAACAGACTCTATAACATTTGTAAAACTTCGCTCTTCATTTAATTGTGTTATGGGTTTTCATAGTTAAAGATTAGATAGCACACACAGATTGGCAGCATTCACTGGAGCATGTCAGGAGATCTTGGTGTGAATTTTAAACGTCTGCTCTTTCACTGCATCCTCACAGTGCAAATTCTAAATGTTATTTAAGTATTATATTGACCTGTAAGGAGGACAAGGGTTATTTTTCCTTTACATATATTTGAAAAACACCTAGATCATTAGACCCCCAACACCTACAGAGGCAGTTCCAGTAACCTGAATATGCTCCTTACAATTCACCTGTATGTAAGAGCCGCCCCTCAAAAGCAAATGAACGGTTGTTTGTCTCGGTATGTGGTCCTGTGATGGACTGGCGACCTGTCCAGGTGGACCCCAGCCTCTTGCCTGTAATGACCCAGGATGGGCTCCGGAAGACCCCCGTGACCCTGCAAGGTATACAGCAGCTATAGAAAAAGGATGGATGGTATTCCGAAAGCATGGACACTTTCTTTGGACAATTTTATTTCATTACCTAAATTCAAACAAAACAGAGCTTAGTTTTTGCTTCAGATCAGCGTTGTCCAATTTACGGCTATTTACATCCCATTTGAATGGACCTCTATGACAGATGGTTTTTATGACTCATCTTTGTGTGAGGTTTTGAGTCACCGTTGTAAAGCTGTCAACAACACTGATAGGTTACCCGTAGCAACGGTAACTAAGGGGAGCAGGACTTACCGCTAGGTCAACTGGGCTTTAAACATGAAGTCATGACAGTGTCAGGGGGGTTCGAGGGATGCAGAAATACAGCGAGGGTCTGAACAAAGCGGTTCAAACAGCTAATTTTGAGATGATGGTGAAAAATGCAGCCGAGTCATCCATCAGCTGCCACTCGGCGATAACGAGCCCAAAACAGGGTGCTTTAATAAAACACACAGCGTTAAAAAACATAAATAAATAAACACAAAAAAATTCAAATAAATTGAAGCCTGGATTGTTTTATATTTGGGGTGATTCCTCTTAACTTTTCCTCCAGCACTGTGGATCTTAAATTGATGTGTTCGTTAAAAGAAAATCAACATCAAATTTGTGTGTTATGAGTTTAAGCACACTGTGATAACATTTTATGGAAAAGAAAAGTGGCGAATCACTAAATTGGAAGCAGGTCTCATATGTTTTTGGCAGCTCTCGGCGCTGTGGACAAAACACCAGAGTTGTCTGTTCCCTGACTAAAAGCCATATTCGCCTTAATATGTTCAGTGAATTTGATTTTCTTTCTGTATATGATCATTAACTCCCCAACAGCATAAGCAGACGAAAACCGTTTTAGCCTGCTGATTTGTGACATGTGTGGGTTCTGTGGCGCCGCTGCTGGCGTAAAATGTGTTTTTTTTCTTCCTTCGATGCCCAGCGTCTTTCACCTACTGTGAAAACAGTCAGTGGTCACTGACACGATGGCTGCCTCTGTCCTCTGAGACTAAGCGCGGCAGCTGATTTGCTTTTAACAGCGGTTCTGGCGTGGAGTGGCACAGCGTGGATGGGAGGGAGGGGCAAACGCCACCCTCCCTGCAGTTTTTTACACAAAACCTTTATATAGCCTATTTAAGCAACTTACAGTCCACTGAATTTCCTGGGACATCTGGTGCCACTTGAAGACGTTTGATGTAGAAAAACTGTGTTTGTTAGAAGAAGTCCAAACCTGTATGACCTGCACCTCAAATGAGGAACTCCTTTTTGGCCTTAATTAATTTCAAAAGGTGATCAATACCTGTAATTGCTCGACTAATATTGTTCACATGAAGACATACAGGAAACCTGCCGCCAGCTTTCAGCAGCTGCTGCTCAGCCAGACGGCATGTTAAAGTTTTTTTTTAATTAATTACTTTCTTTTGCATGGTGGACTGTCCCCTGGCAGGATGAAGAGCTCACCTGAGTCCGAGGATCTGCCCATGTACTTGAAAGAACTACACGCCAGACGAATCGCGCAGTCAGAATCGCTGTCCAGCAGACTTTCCTTCAGTCTTTTGTAATTGTTGTTTTATACTCCCGTGCTGTTATTCTGTATAATTAGAAGGACACAACAACAAGAAAAGGACATGTTATTCCACATGTCAGAATGTCTAAATTGAATTAAGCTGAATGTCATTTTTGAATTGTTGCCAGAAACAACAGGACTTTGCTTCCCTGGCAGGGTTTCTGTATTTGTTGAGTCGGGTGAATCGAGATGACTCCCGTGTGTGTAGGTGCCCGCTGCTGCCAACGGCGTTGTCACGATGGGATCTTCGTCTTCCTGCAAAAGATCTACTGAGGTTGATTGTAGTTGAAAAGTAGAAAACCCCTTCCCCCACTTCTATCGGCGATCCTGACTTTTGCGTGGCCTGGAAGCGGCACATGGAAAACGCAGTGGTCATCTGCTGAAGTTGAAATGCTTTCCGTGACTGAGTGTGCTTTAGATCCTGCTGGCTCCTGCTACGGTTGGCCGGATGAGGGTTTTCTCTGCGTGACTGAGATGTGGCTGAGTTGGTGACTCCAGCATTTTCACTGAACTGCTCCTGCAGGATCGCTGCCGTTTTAACTCCCAGCAGACATCAGGCCAAGGCGGGCAAGTAGCTTCTGTTTGAAGGAGTGACTACACATGTAAGCGGCTATCACTGTCATCCTCGATCAGCAGCTTTGAACTGGGAGTGTCGGAGGTTGTGTTTCAGGACGAAACCCTCCTTATTCAGCGGGCCTGTGGGAATTAAGTAATACTTGAATATGAGTGGGTCATTATCATCGGGGACTTTAATGGTGATGTTGCCCGGATGAGCCAGTGGCAACGGACATTTTATATCTCATTAGACGTTTTTTGATACTTTTCTCTACTTGTATTCTTGTTTACATGTGAAACATCATCAGTTACCGCCGAATGTCTGTCAAATGCAGTCTAAATCCACAGTTGTGTTATTATTCTACCAAAGATGCATCCAGGGAGACCTCTGTGGACTTCAGCAGCGGAGTATCCCAGAATGCCTTTCACATCAACAAGCAGATGTAGAAGCAGAGGTTAACAGATTAAAGGATAAAGTTTTTAACTTTCTTTTGTAGAGGAACGTAGTTTTAAAAGGTTTACATGCAAGAACTTTTTGATTAAGTCGTCAAGATGAAGTCTGTTTGAAAATTTACTCCTACGCTTTCCGAGTTTCTTTTTCTTTACCTAGTTTTTATTATTTATTTAACAATAAACACATTTAACATCAGGCTATAGCATTGTCTGGCGAACATCTAGGATGAAGACACACAGAGACATTAATGGAGGTGGACCAGCTGGTTCAGTATTCAAATACAGTCAAATGAAAAATTTTCTGCTTTGGAGGGAGGAAGCCGGAGTACCCGGAGGGAACCCACGCAGGCACAGGGAGAACATGCAAACTCCACACAGAAAGACCCACCGGGCCAGGAATCGAACCAAGAACCTTCTTGCTGTTTGGCAACAGTGCTGACCATTAATCCACTCAGAAGTAGATTTACTCTGCTTCGAGGAGACGTTGACTTTTTGACGCTCACATATTCGTCCTGTCGTAGAAAGGCTTTTGTAAAACAGAATAAATCAGTGTTGCAATTGCAAATTAAGTCAATTATTACATTAATATGTTTAATTATTCAATCATTTTCATTTAATAGACTTTTTAATAAAGTAAAAGTCAAATTTCTATGACATATTTAGGTTCCTTCTGTGCGGGTTTTTGGTTTATGTAATGTGCGTGGTCAGGGAGCACAAACACTAACTGGGGTGCTTTGGGAGGGCGAAGGCAGCTGGAAAGCTGCAGAGCAGAGTGCAACACAGGCTTTTGGGTGGCTGATAAACACATCCACATTTCCTGATATGAGAGCTGCACCATCCGCGGTGGGATAGATGCCATCTCTCCTAATCAGACTTTTCCCCAAATAGATTTTCAATTATCTATGTAGCCCACACTGTTTTCTGGACACCACAGAGACAGCCAGAGACTCGTATATGGGTCGTGTCTGTCAGATGAGACAAGCTGCTTATAGGTGATTTAGGCTGGATACGTTTTTCTCTTCGTCGTCAACTGAACGGACCCTTTTCCTGTGAAATACAACAGGCATCATTATTTGTTGTTGAGCCTCACTGTGACAGGAAGTGTCTTTGTGTGGCGCACGGGTGTTCCCTCGGTCGTCTTGATTGGCTGTACCGGGCAGCGTTGTGTGAATACGAAGCTTGTCCGGTGTCTGGTCCCACTTTTGTTTCTGTTGAGCATCAGTCCCGTTTTGTACCTTTTTCGCACCTACACTAGTTTTTTCATTTAGATGACCTTTTTTATTATAATAACATTGTTATGTTTTAAAACTTGTGCTCAGGCTCCATTTTCCATCCATGTCTCTAAAACAGTTGAAACACTAAGTAAGCTGCAACATACACAAAATCTGATTTTAAAACCTAAAATGGGTCTTTCTGATGGCAGCAACACATTTTTTTAAAAAGGTTGCGTTATACCGATTTGTACCACTGTGTTTCATCGCCTCTGATTTTAACAGCAGTCCATAAGTGTCTGAAACAAAAAAAAAAAAAAACTTTATTTTTCTTGGCCTTTTTAAGTTTAAAATGTTTTTGTGTATTGTTTGTTTATAATGTATTGCTTTGGTTTGATGAAAGTATTTTACCTACAAAATTATTTCAACATTTGGAGTAAAACAATTTATTTGGTCACTTTTATTTAGTTTTCCTATTTGTGATTGTTGATGAATAATTTCATTTGCATCAATGGTCTGAAGTAGGACAGCAAAATCCAATTTAAAAAGAAGTCAAGACTAAGTTCGTGTTTTGAGTTTCTTTTTGTTCTACATGCTGCTCTGAGTCACCATCGAATGACTTGTAATAACCTTTTGTTTTTGTTCTGTCTCCTTCTGCTCTTTTTCCTTCTATGTTCTCTCCGACCCTGCCGAACATCCTTCGTCACTCAGGTATGGACGTCTCTTTATTTGTTTGTGCAGATCCTTCTGTATAGTGGGAAGATCATGGACCAGTTAGCAGAGGACCTGTGTTTGAGAGTTTTTTTGTTGTTGTTCATTTTATTGTTTTGGCTTCCTGTTACTTTTCAACTGCTTACATTTCATTTTCTTTAAGTGTTTGGTTTGAGTTTGCCTACAGAAGTACCTGGTCAGTGTTTTGTCAGTGTCAGACTGCATGACAGCACTAGTTTCCTCCCTTACTTGGAAGTCTTGAAGTTGATGTGGTGTTCACACTATGTGACTGGTAACAGGAAGTCATACATTGCACAATCGGATGTATCAGGTCTGTATCCTGCACATCAGTGTGCAGCTCCTGCCACTGGTACAAGGCAACGCTGCAATGTCAGCATCGCTTGGAATTACAGTATGATGTATATATATAAAAGAAAATATATTTCTGTTGCTATGTTGCTGGGTTGTTATCTCTTTGAAAGTTTCACAACACCATTTCCTTGCATCTTTGACTTCCCTGCATCACAGTGACCCCAATCAATGCCTCGGTCTCTCATTGCCTGTAAATCAGACATGTAGTCACTGAAAAACCTAAATAATTAGCAGGGTAGTTAACTTTGAGCTGTCAGAGATGGCTCAGTGATGTGTTAGTAAACTTCTTTGATGCATCTTTGAGTAGTTGACACACAGTTCTCAGTTTTTTGAAGTTCAGCGACTGCATCCCTGATCAGGGGTTTTCTTGGTGAACTGGGCAGCCTAGATTTCAGGATAAAAATTATGTAGTGTGAAGGCATTTTGAGGCTGTTGTCGGGGTTACATGCATCTTTGGTTGTCACTCATAATAGTTTCTGTTATCAATGTAATAAGTCCACAGGGGTTTTTGAATCTACTTCTCAAGGATATTATTCGTTAAACTTGTATAATAGTGAATGACAGGTAATGAGAGCTTATACAAATGACAAGGAAGAAAGTGAATTTTGATTGTAAGCTGTCTAAGAAATGTTGTTAGCTTTACATGATCCAGGAAAGCATTTGGAGTGGTGTAGTCATCCAACAGGGAAACTGGAAAAGTACTGCCAGAACCCTCCACAAAATATAGAGTGGATAGTTCGGGTGGCATTGGATTATCTAGAAAGAGGGAACAGAGGGACGGTTGTTAGGCTCTGGGACCTCAGCAATGTCGAACAGCAGTGCTCATAATCTGTGGACACCATGCTTCCCTCTAAAGATTTTTCCCAAAAGCTTGGAAACCTTTTGGAAGGAGAAACAAGACAACAGGGTACTTGTGGGGTACGTGTTTGAAGGTTCCATCATAGTCATGATGAGAGAGTCACTGGCAGATTTCAGGAAAGCCAACCATGTCCACTTAGGAGAAAGTTCATAACAAAGCTCAGCCATGTCTGAAATACCCATGAACCAGGGCTTGTCAGACCCGATTAGCCGTTTCAATACAAAAGGGCAGTTATTTCTTTGGTGTGGATTTCCAACGTGTCAATTGCGATTGGTCAATAGATCACAAAGGTAGTGGTGGTGGATCACGCTACATAAAAAAATTCAAATAAGATAAGTTAATACATGTTGCATCCTCCTCCCTTTGACATTTTCCACCTGAAGAGTGGCCAGTCTGCTGTTGCTGAAAACGTTGTTGATTCGTTGCTATAACAACTATGTAGGGTTTTATTTTTCTGATGTAACACTAAGTTTAGATGAGTAACCACAAGCAAAACGTAAGCTGGCCTTTGAATTCATACCTGCCAAAAAAAAGAAAAAACAGTGCAAGAGCTGCGCCAAATAAGAGGTTTTCTTTCTCAGTGTGTGATTCCAAGTGCATTTGTGTCATTCGTCAGTCTGCATGCTATTCCAAAGACTGGGAATATGGAGAGGCGCCGTTCATAAAAATAGTGACTTCCTTCCTAAAAAGAGTTCCCTGAAAAGGACCTAAAGTCGCAGTTAACCACAAAACAATCGCTTTTCACGTAGCTGAATTCAAACGTTAAGGCGGCCAATGTGATCGTTGCGAGTGAGTGGTATCATCATTAAGCATAAGAAGTCCTGTCCAAAATGGAGAGAGGATAAAAGATTCCTTCCCTGAGGCAGCAGACTTGTTGCTTTGGGAATCTAGAAAGGAACCAGAAACATCATCCTCAATCAAAACTATTTAAGAGGTACAAAAACACAATAATGGGACGTGGTTTGATGCAGCAGCTTCGGAAGGACATGGAGTCTGTGAGTGTTTCTCACCACAACTGAAGGATACATTAAGCAACTGAGCTAATGTGGTGATACAAGGAAAAGATGAAACCACAGTCGACACAATCAGGTCCGCTAATGCTTGCAGATTAAAATTGTCTTTAAAGTTGGAGAACCACGGTTTTAAACATCACACAAGACCTGGGAAAGCAAAGGAAGAATTATGCTAAGCACGCAAATTGAAAATGTGAGGTCAGAGTTTGACAACTGGTCCTACTTTGCCTTACTTGAGTCATTTGTTGCATGTATGTGCTTTCCGTTAGGGGACGATACTGACGTCGATTGCCTCACTCCCCTCCAGTGCTCAGTGCGGGGCTCTGAAACTGCTTCAAGCAGGTTCAACATTATGAGCTGAGTACGACTTGTCGCGAGTCATTAGTAGTGGTAGAGACGTGTCAGCAGCAGGATGTGAGGAAAAGACATTTCCTACTTCCAAGGTATGCTTAGTGAATCAAAGGGGGTAGGGCGAATGAGAAAGCCAGAATGGAGCTACGGCATTGGGTGGTAGTGTTTGTGTGAGCGGTGATTAATGGCTATTCTTATTAGCTACGACAGGACAGGTAATGTCGGGAAGAAAGGATGGCGGAGGCCAGAACAGGCTCTCTGGGGACGCTTTTTAAACAGCTAGCCACCTGCAAGGGTAGTGATGACATTTCTTTTTCTATGTTGACTGTGTTTCTGTGTTCTCATACAAGCCTTTATTCTGCATACAGCCACTCAGTCTCTGGACTCCCAGGTCTTCGTGCGTGAACTGTACACAGACTTCCTACCGTGTGCTAGTAACTGATGTCTTACTCAGTATCAACATTTTCAAATGACATCTGTGGATGTTTTTCTGTTACTTGTGATCATTCCTTTTTAGAAAGCACTAATCCTCTGAGGGCAGTTATGTTAAACTGTATATGAACTCTATTAAAGGGTTTTATAAAACTCAGCCAAAACTAAATATGAATCCGTAGGTGCAGCCTTTCAAATGACACACAAATCACTGCCTTTGATAAAAGAGGCCAACTCAAGCCGAAACCCTCTCTCTGTGGGCGTTTTTTTACATGCACAATTCAGTATAAGTATGTTTGCTCTGAAAGAAATACACTTGCAGGTTTCTCCATGCTTGTCTGTCCAGCCAGTTTGAACAAAGTCAGACATCCAGAGCCATAGAAAATCCATGATCATGAAATCTAAAGCCACTTGAGACACTAAACTTGTACAAGTCTTTTAACTTTTTTTTTATAGCCTTTTGCATTCTTTTCATCTTTTTTAAAGCCTTTCTTATCTGTGTCTGGCATTAAATGAGCTGTCTGCGCCGCTGCCAGCTCTAATCAGTCCGTAACAAGATCTGACAATTAGCAGCCAAACTTTGCGCATGCATTCAAGTTTTGTTTACAGCAGCATGGTGACTTGGAAGATAAAGTATTGCAGGTAAGAAAAAAGATGTAAAATGTGAGAATTTCTTTAGAATACTGCTTAGGATAGTTTCCAGGACTTTTCTGTGTTAATGGGGGGTGGCTGTGTCATCCAGTGGACGGGACACAGAAGGACATACTGACGGACCATGGGAAATCAGCTCCCATCTGGGGCCCACAGATCATCTGGGGCCCACAGACCATCTGGGGCCCAGCAGGATGAGTACAGGGAGCATCAGCAGCAGCCTCAGTGTTCATACCTTTTGATCGATAAAACGGCATTTTTACAATGTTACCGTTTTTACATCAAAACAATATTTACATTATATTTTCTGGAAGAATACCATAGACTGTAAATACAGTGAATGAAGCATCAGTCTCACGACCCATGGGTTTCTGAAGAGCCACTTTGAAGTCTTTTTGTTCATACTGCACATAGCCATGTTGCCCACAGGAACACGCCCACCATGTGTCAATCATACGGATTCCAGTTGTCGCTACCAGCTCCATCAGCTGATCCCCGCCGAAATAACTGCAGAGCTGCTGGTACACGTTTGTAGAGGAATATCTCATTTCAGGTGTTGTGTTTTTTGGCAAAATAAACATTAAAGCTGGGTCAGTATGAACTAACATGATGGCGATGGGGGGGGGCGCGATAATGGACAGCCATTGGCTGAGCCAACTGTCAACTAGTCATATTGAAGAATAAATGTATTGCTTCGTATAAATACTCCCGGCGTGGTGCAAGAACATTCTACCCCCTCAGAGTTGTCACAGCTGTGAAATCAAACAGTAGAGACCTAAAGTGCGTCAGGAACCAGGCTGCTGTAAAGTGTGGCATTTTAACATGGGGGTCGATGGAGACGGACGCGCTTTTGGAGCCAGCCTCCAGTCGGTGAATCTTAGTTCTGGAAGTTAGATGGTTGGCACTTGGAAAATACTAAAAAATAAAATATAATGTCCTGTACATTAATGTGGCCCTAGAAGTCATAGAGGGACAGAGGCTGTCCACCCTTGTAGCATTCATTCATCCATCCATATACTATTGCTTATCCAAGTTCGGGTCACAAGCAAAGAGGCTCAGATCTCCTCCCACTAAAAATACAGAGGCATTCCCTGTCCACCCAAGACAAGACAAGACAAGGCTAGGCAAGGCAAGTTTATTTGTATAGCACATTTTAGTAACGAGGCAATTTCAGGTGCTTTACATAATTAAAGCATAAAAACTAAAGAGGGACAGAAAAAGAGTTACAGTGCAAAGTCATAATAAAGGAAAGTTAGACTTAAGCTAGAGTTACAGTGTAGTACTGAAATGAACTTGGTTTAAATTTAAATTCAGTCAAAGGCAGCTGTAAACAAATGAGCATTTAACCCTGATCTAAAGGAACTGAGGGTTTCGGCATTCCTGCAGTTTTCTGGAAGTGTGTTCCAGATCTGCGTTGCATCAAAGCTGAATGCTGCTTCTCCGAGTTTTGATTTGATTCTGGGGACACAGAGCAGAGACATCTCCACTGTGTTTTGCACCTGTCATGGAACCTGCTGCTGGTTGGATATGCCTAAAGCTCCTCCCCAAGGTGGTGCCCAGGAGGCATCCTAACCAGATGCCTAAACCAACCTTAGTTGGCTCCTCTCACTGAGGAGAAGCCGTGTCTCTTGTCAAAGTCCCTCCCAGATTACTGAACTCCTAACCCTTCTGCTAAGAGAGAATCCAGCCACCCTTCAGAGGAAACTCATTTCAGCCACTTGTATTCGCAATCTCCTTCTTTAAGTCACTATCCACACTATGTGGCCATAGCTGATGGTAGGAAAAAGGATCGTGCAGTAAATAGAGAGTCTCACCTTTTGGCTCAACTGTCTGTTCACCACAAAAGACCATTACACTCTGCACTTTACAGACACTTTCCACCTGTCCGTTTGCTGCTCCCTTCCATTATTGGTAGAACCTTGCTCCCAGTTTGAAGAGGTCTTTCCACCCTTTTCCAACTGAGAACCATGGTCTCAGATTTTGAGGTGCTAGTTCCCATACCCATCACTTCATGTAATTCCTCCAGTGAAAGCTCGAGATCCTCACGCAGCGATGCCAACAGGACCATTTCATGTGCAGAACCCTGCACTCCTGGGGCATCCCCCACAGGACATCACTGTAACTACGGCTATTTACCATTATACACTCAATTTAGGCATGAAAACATGGTCAAGATGAGGTATTAAAGTTCAAGCAGAGGAGGAAAGGGGATTTAAATGACTTTGAACTTGGCAGGATGTTGAAGGCAGATTGTATTAGTTTCTGAAAATGCTGATTTCATAAAACGTTTGCACACAGTCGTTTCCAGGAATTACAGATAATGGCCAAGTAGAAGAGGAAAACAATAAGCAGCAGCTCTCTATATGAAAATGCATTGCTGAAGACAGGTCAGAGGAGAACGCCCAGATTAGCCTGAGATGGTAGAAACAGTAGCTCAAATAAACCCTTGTTGCAGCCCATTAAGAGCATCTCTGAATGGAAACTTGAATTGGGTGGACTACAGCATTAGAAGACCACACCAGTTCTAGTCCTGTAACGTCAACCTGTTTTCTGCTTTACTTTCATCTGTCCTGTCTTTTATTTTTACTGTTTCCTTTTCTTTCGGTTTTCTCCTTTTTTCCCACTTTCTGTTCTTTGCCACTGTGAAATGTAGATATTTCTATAACTAAAACCTCCATGCATGGCTTCCCTTCATTCAAATGCAAATGATACAAGCCAATTATGGCTCAGTGTGCAGTTCGTCCGCGTTAGCAAGAGTACATTCAAAGGCACTTTGTATCGGAGGAGGTCTGAGCTAGCCAGCGTGGCGTTCCCTCTGGAACTGCCAGAAGCACATCAATTAGACCCTCAGGCTCACAAACGCAAAATAATTCTTGATATTGTAGTGCTGATGACCCATATTAGTAAATGTAGGTGCTTACTGCCACATATATAACTGCTTCTGCGAGAAAAAAGGTTCAGGCACCAGGGCTGCTTCATGGCTGGCTGCACTCACAAAAGGCTGTTTTCATTCATCTGTGTGGTCGTGGAATCGATGTTCTGGCTTTGTCAGAGTTCCACGTGTGTCAGCCGTCATAGTGACTTGGTGTATTCATTTAACACTGATTCAAAGTATACTTTATTGTGATTTTAACTGAAGAATGTTTTTATTCCATTCTGAATGTGTCATAGTAGAGGGTTTAAAAAAACATGAGCCAAATAGATGGGCCTTTTGGCTTGATGTGGTTGTGATGTGGTTCCTCGGGGCTGGAGGCTCTCTGAGCTGATATTCTTGACCGGCCATCACGTGACCAACACAATGTGTTTTACAGTGTATCTAATCAGTAACAAAGGGCATTCATTGTTGTGTAATAAAAATGTATGCACAATAATTGGACCATTAGTAATATTTAAATAATATATATATATATATTTTAATTTAAATAAGTTCATCAAAGTAAAAAAGACCTTTGACACACCTTCTTTTAATTTGAATAAGATATAATAAGGTATAAATAATTGTTTACCTTCACAAGAGATTTTCTCACAATAGTAATGAGAAGACATGTGTCTCATAGCATAATAAATGTTTTTATCAAGAAATATATACTGTAGTTTAAACAGCCACAAGGCAATCACCAACCTGCTTGAAATCTTAGTATAATCATATCTAAAATGATCAAGAAGTTTCAAAGTAATAAAATAGGTCAGATGCATCCAAAATGTGCCTCCAAGGAGAAACTTAATGAGGGAAGTACGCATAAGTTGAAATAAAGAAAAAAAACATTTCAGATTCTGCAAGAACTTTAGGCCCACTTTTAGTTTATATGTAGGTGTTATTTCAGCAGATACTGACTACTTCACAGTTAAACAAACTACATGGGTCAGGACCAAAGATGATGGCACTATTGAAGTATTGGTAGAAAGAGCAAGAATCATGTTTTGAAGAACATAACTCCTCCTGAGGAACCTACCTCAAGATCCTGTTATTGGACTTCAGCTTTGCTGTTATATAATTATCCGGATGCTGGTGGAGGCCCAACCAAAGCCCACCTGCAGGGGTATCATCAACTTTCTGTCCAAAAGAAAGCATCACATCACGGTGGGGAAGCATGTCAGTGGTTCATGGACCATCAGGATCAAATTCCCTCAAGGCTTTGGTATTTGTCCCCTCCATTTGTCCCCTCCGTACACTAATTAGGCCATCAAGCTCATGAAGTTCACAGAAGACACCACCCTCAGTGGTCTCCTTATTGATGGGGATACGTCTGTTTACAGGGGGAAGTTTTGAAAAGAGTGTAAATGGTGGAGTTCAGCTTCACATGTCTCCATCCCCCTGTGTGACTCCAGAGTGGACACTGTGGGTCACATTCGGTTCCTGGAG
This sequence comes from Xenentodon cancila, assembly GCA_014839995.1. Taxonomy (NCBI): domain Eukaryota; kingdom Metazoa; phylum Chordata; class Actinopteri; order Beloniformes; family Belonidae; genus Xenentodon; species Xenentodon cancila. The sequence continues at coordinate 7,800,492 of CM026203.1, forward strand.
GCCATCATCACACACGACCTCAGCTGAACATCTTATGTTCGTCTGAGTCTTATGAAGAAAGCACAGCAAACGATTACAAAAAAAAAAAAAAATCCAGTTCTTATAATATAATGTTTTATTGTAATAATGTGATCATATATTGTACAAACAAAAAAAAGATATTGCTTGAACAATAAAAAAATGATGATATAAGCTGATCAGTTTTCTGATCAGTTTTCTTGTAAGACGTTCATCCCAGTAGAGGTGGACACTGTCACACCTGCGAGCTCCTCCACTGCTGAGATTTCTGCAGAATCGTGGTGCATCCGACGAATGTCTCTTACCAATGGTACAGGAACGTGTAAGTGTTTCCTCTACAAGGAAATATGCAAAACCTGCCTTCTATGCTGATGCAATGTCTACAAATGCCATGTATTGGTAAGTTGGCGACCTTAGTAATTCCACCATAGTCCGTTAGTTCAGCTCTCTTTGCACGTGGAAGGAAAAGTTTCATTAGATTTAACAGATTAGAGGAATTAATATACGTGAACCAGTGATGTGCAGTCAGGGGAGGTTGGCATCACCTGTCATAATGGAAGAATAAAAATTAAAAATAAATTAAATGGTTACATTTATTCAGTGTTAAAGTTCTATTTCATTTAACATCACAATTTTTGAAATTGTTTTTCAAAATCACCTAACTTTTACATTTACCCTTCAAATACTAAGAAGAGACGAGTGCTCAGCACTGACTGAAACACTTTTACTATATGAATTAAATGTAATTAGTTCAGCTGGTGTATACAGTGCAAGTGTTCATTTTTTATTATCAACACCTGTATGTGTGTAACGTATTCTTGTGCTGAGTGGTCATAAAACTGCTACGCAACGTGAGGCTGCAGTTCTCCTGGCTCACAGCAGGGGGCGATAGTGATCCCAGGGATTCTTCTGGCATTGAATGACAGCATCAGATAAGGATAAGGAGACTTTTACAAACAATTATCAATGCTTTTATTCAAAAGCAGCGTCGCATGGACTTCATTTATTTGTAAATTGAATACGAGAATAACATGTTTTAGTCCTTTTTTCTATGCTACAGTTTGTACATGTAACGAATGCTGATATGACATTTTAAATGTTGAATAAGCTGCTCTGTAGGGTTCATTTGTAAATCTGACTGTGATGACATCAGTGCCTCACCAGATATGAACCTGATGTGAACCATATTCGTTTGACGGGAGTCATTAAATCTTCTTATTAGGCTGCCAACAATGAACAGACCAGGTCCGTTAGTGAAGTAATGAGTCTCTATATTGCTTGAATTTATGTGTGATTTTAGGAAGAAAGCACAGTGTGCTGCTGAGTATCCAGCATAAGTTTTTTCTTTTTTCTTATAAATACACTGATGAGTTAGACTCCACATGCATTATTATGAGACTGCGTGAAAGGTGACATCACCTCTATACTTTCTTTCAAGAGGACTTTTGATTTATTGTGACATTTTTGAATATTTTATTCTGGAGTCTCAGTGAAGGACTACAAGAGGATAAGAACATATGATAAACACTTGTAAGACTACTACTAAACAAATAATAGCACAAAATGACATTAGAAAAATTATTCAAATTATACTGTTTAAACACTGTTCCAATGCACCATCTTTTAAAAAATTCATGTACTACTATAGTTCAATATTTAGTGAAATAACAGGCCATCTCTGTAAAAACCTGGTTCCTGTTTACACTGGTATGTGTTAGTGAGCATGGAAATGGGTGTGATGATGTTTATTTTCTTCTTCTGTAATACATATCTCTGTTATTACTGGTTGATGCCAGAGTGATTGATTTCATGGATGATAAGATTCTCGCCGTCTACATCCCAACATATAGTAATCGGATAGCTGAAAGAGGGCTCTGCTTGGAAAACAACGGTGCAAGTACAAAGGAATCAAGTAAACATTCATTGCTTGAAAGATTAAAGGAGAAGATGGGCATCAATGAAAACAGAGAGAAGAAATCTAACCAGGAGGAGACTGTTGCTTCTTAAAGAAAAAGAACTTATTCAAAAAACAACAAATGGGTTTAAAAGAAAACTAGAAAAATTGAATTAGGCTGGATTTCATGAAGGCAAGTGAGAAAACGCAGTGGAGGGGGAATAAGGACCTTTGATGTGCCAAACAGTTTAAAGAACCTGGCATATTACAGTACACTGAGGTCGTTTCTTTATCTTAGACTATCAGGAAAAGGCTGTTTTTATTGACCAGATCAAAATTGGGGAACTTTATTCAGTCCTTAAAATGGGAATGGTGAGGTTTTACTTGTGCACTAGAGGAGTTTGAGATGATGATATAGGAGCCACACAAGGAAGCAATGTGAGAGAACCATCTAACACACATTCAGAAGATAAGGAAGCTTGTCAGATGTTTTTGATCATGGCTTCAGAACTTAGGAATGCAAATGAAGATTATCAGACACATCTGAGTTTATGATTGGCCCCTACCCTGGAGAACTCATGGCTTGTCAACTTGATGACACTTTGATACATGAACGATGCCTGCAGTTTTAAGGTGATGATTTGGTCATCACATCTATTATACTTCCTCCAACAATCTCACCAGCCAGTACTCCAGACACATCTGTTAGCACTGAAGTAAGCAGTTCTGCAGAATCCTGTGACGTTGTGTGTGACCCCATCAAATTTCATAGGTTAATATTGTGGAGGAGATGATCAGCCAGTTCAAAGATCCAGCACTCCTCAAACATCCACTGAAATACATCTACATTGATGTGACAGGAACGGATGCAGATGGTGTATTGAGAGACGTGTACGCTGTCTTTGGTCAGAGTTCATCAACAACACAGCTGAAGGAGAGGAATTCAGAGTTCCAACACTGTCTCCTAAATGGCAGGAGCAAGAGTGGAAATCCACGAAGGGGTTTCAAGACCATGCCTATTTCCCTTGCTGCCTTGCCCCTGTCTTCACAGTTGTACTCATCTTTGGTGAGACTCAAGTGTCGGGTGATATGCTGTTTGAAAGTCTTACAGTCTGTACTAAATTTGATTGGGATCTGATAACCAGGACTTTACAAGACTATCTTTCAGATGAAGACAGGGATGGACTACTTGATCTCATGGATCTCCTTGATGTATAAACTCTTCCAACCCAAGATAACCTAAAAGGTCTCCTTTTAAATGGTGCACAGAAGCAGCTTTCCAGAGACCACAACATGTCCTACAAATGTTTTTGAAATTGCTTTTTTCATCTCCTACCACTTAAGCAGAGAAGTAGAGCTTTGGATTTCTGCAACAATATATTAGAGGACTTGACAACACAGGACTCAAATGAATGTTCAGGTTTCTTACAGGATCAGATGTCATCTGTGCCACATATATATATATATATATATATATATATATATATATATATATATATATATATATATATATATATATATATATATATATATATTCCATGCATAATAAAGACTTTATGAAACATATATAAGCTTACATACCTCAATGACGTTCAGACAAACAGGATAAGCTGCTTGTCCGAGAAACGTTTTTCTGCTCATGAAGACAGTTAATCCAATGCCGGGCATGGTGCCGTCTCAAAAAGGCCCCCCAGCCCTCGATCCTCCATTGTAGATGACTCTACATTTCTGCCATTATTACGTTTTCTGTAACCAAATCAGACCTAATTTTGGCAGGAGCTCCCATCCTCTTTTCAACTTCTGAAGTAACCAGTATGATTTTATGATTCTTGTCTGTTGCTTAGGCATGAAGCCTGTCATGAGTCTTTCTCCATTTATACATATTCAAAACAGCTTCAGTTTGTCATAAGAGTCAACATGCCACATGAAATTAGGGCCAAGATTTACATACATGCATCACATTAAACGATTTCTTCAACCACAGAGGGGTCAAGAAACGTCAATAAATGTCTCATGTTTCTCTGCGTGACCACATACCCTGCTTGAATGCAGTTCAGGTGTGTAGTTTGGGTCCACAGAGCCTCCCGTGCTGTTGTAGTTGATCGATGAGAAATACAGCCACCTCAACAGGATCAGACTCATTTTCCTCCTGTACAGCTCCATGCGTGCTCAATTCCTTCTCAGTGTATGCATATTTATCATAATATTCTCCAAACTGCCCAATGACAGCAAAATCTCACCATGCCTCAATCCAAGCATGAAATAGAACTTAATCAAGTCCTGCAGTCGAGACATTTTCCAACCCGCTTGTCTGTGACCCAAGATAACATTGTATATTGTATATATTGTATATTCTAATAACCTGATATATTGTTCAAGTTGTGGCAGCTCTACACTTCTGTGAAATTGCGTTCCATTTTCTACATTACAAAAGAAAGTCCATAAGGAAAAGAACATGTACACGTGAACATGGTGATGATTCTTTGGTGCTGCGGAGCATCTTTGGGCAATGGAGGCGCTGAGTGCTGCATACGGCTCTCGACACAACGGATCTGAGACTGAGCCTCTCGTGTCTGACCCTACAGGAAATAAGCTGAGCCTAGTTTAAGCCAAAGGAAACATGCCTGGCTATTAACAACCATCATCAAGGCTCCTACTCTGCTTCCTCTAGTAGCTTGCCCAACTAAGTGACCCCTCACAGTTAAATGAATCTGACCGCCACACCTGATAACTAAAGCGCTCCTCTTATTGAGCAGGACTCTTATTTGTCAGGAGATACATTTTGTCCACTTTACAGCCTAAAAGTATGTGTTAATTAGATTAACATTGTATAGCTTTTTCACGAAAATACACCACATTTTCCCTTCAGCATAAGGTGGTCTTTGTGAGTTTTATATTTATCACACAATATAGTATAGGCACAGCATACAGCTCACTTTATTTCAGTGATTATAAATATAGTAGCGTTATTCATTTAAAACAAATCCAAATAAAAAATCTGGATGGATCGTCATGTTCCCAGGACCCCACCTTGACCAAGTGTGAGGAGGAGAAGGTTCGAACTAGCAGAGCGGATGTAAGAATGTAAGAACGCAAATATTGGAAAGTGATTAGTCCAAAGTATTTCCATGGATTGTCCTCTGAAGTCCTTTGCTTGATGTCTGATGTCCACTGCTCTTGAGAACACTGAGAACCAACTGCTTGTGTGGTTGTGCCTGTTTTTGTAGGACTTTTTGCTTTTCCTCTCCTTCCTGTCTCTTCTAAGCACATCTCTTTACATGTGAGATATAAACAGGGCCTTTTGCTCTCGTTCTTCTCAAAACCAAGCTGTCTACTCTGTCAGATGTTCACACCTTTAGGTCTTTCTCCAAGTCTGAAGAACAGTAGGACTGGACACACTCCCCACTCGTCCTGAAATCTCCACATGATGGTACAGCAGGTCCAATGTTCTGCAGGTGCTTCCAACATTTAGTCGACTTGAACCACGACAAATGTCATTGGATCAATCGGTGGCACGGTTCTAACTCTTGGTTATTCCTCCAACTATTTCTTCTTCTTCATTTTCAAGCCAGGTGGAAATATTGCTGCTATGTCAGTTTAAGTTATTCTTGCTCAATATTTATCATCTCGTAAGCTACGCTTCATTTGCTCCATTTCACATACTGTTAAAGCAATGGATGAGCCATTAGTCATGGGACGAGGTTTCTCAAGACTGGTTTTAAAACCTCTTTTGTTGTACTTTTGGTTTCCTAACAGCCATGTTCCTCAGGAAACCAACGGGAACATGCCTACCGTATGTCAATCAAAGTTAGCTGGAACCACCAACTTCTTCAGCCAATCCCTGCCAAAGTAGCTGCACAGCTGCCGGCAGATGTTTACAGCAGAGTATCTCACTTCATATTCAGCTGAGAAAATTAAAAAAATGAATGTTGCCTTTAGCTGAAGCTGTGTTATTACAAACCAATTACGTCTGTATTTGGGGGATCATTGGTATATACTGATTACATGAAAGTAACATGTACATACCAGCTATATGTAGAAGTATACATACATGTTTCTTTAAACACTAGTATGTATGTTAATTAACAATATGAAGTCATATTCATACAGTCAACTATACAGTACATTATACATGCACATGTGTATAAATATTATAATTAACAACTTAATCTCCAACTCACAATGTGTAATAATGTACTTCAAGGTGTACAAAGTGCCTATAAACCCCCTTTGTCAATCATAGTTTTGTTCTGTAAAACATAACTAAAATCATCTAATAGTAGTGGGTCTTAGTATAAGTCAGGCACAATGTTAGATGAACAAGAACATATTATAATACATTATCCTTTTTTTATAGTGCAATTATTTATTAAAAAAATGAAAACAAACATGAACAATACAAAGTCCATCCATGATTCAGTATCATGTACTTGAAATACTCGTTTCCTCATGTCATTATGGATGAATCATTCAGTTTATTAACGATTTTGGGTATTTATGCACAACTTTCTGAAGGCAGCACACAAAGGATGTTTCTCATGTTAAAATATTTGTTTCAGTTTCATTTGAAGGAATATTTGCTCACCTTTCAGGAAGCAGCTAGTCTAGTTCCTTGTCCTAATTATCCCCAAACGCCAGCCGAGTAACTTTGGACTCTGGTCCAATTCGTCTATGGCAACAACACAGCAATGATGAGGTTAACGCACAGTGAACATCATGCCGAGAATGTTCGTAGATTCTCGCACTCGCGTCATTTGGTGACGTGACCTGCACACCTATCAGCAGAGGTCGAGGTCTGGATGGTCTGGACCTTCACTATGCCATTCCAGAACCTTGTGTCTTTTATTTTTCAGTCCTCATGATCTAGATTTCCTTCTGTACTATCATTAATTGACCTGCTCCATGAGCCAATGCCAGCCGATCTTTAGCCGTTGGACAGACTGACTAAACACCGAGCTGGACATTAAGGCCAAACGACTCCCGTTTGCTGTCATCTGTCCACACCACGTTATTGGAGAAGTCTTGTGATTTGTTCAGATGCAGTTTTAGAGACCTCAGTCGTGACACTGTCTGTGTGGGTGTGTCCATGGCAACTAAAGGTAGCAACATGACTGATTTTTGTAAGAAGTGTGTGCAAAAATCAGTCCTGTTGCTACCTTTAGTTGCCATGGACACACCCACACACATGTTAACAGCTATGTGCTTCTATTTGAGATAAAGCTAAAATAAGCAGATACGATAAAATAAAGCTGCTGCTACCTTTAGCTGCCATGGAGTGTAGATGGCCATTGACAAACTTTACAGCAGACAACGTTGACACAACATCAGAAGTCCCAAACATGAACCACTTCCAGATAATTGAAGGAACACTTACAAATAAATTATTTTTTGTTATTATTTTTTTTCTGGTTGTTCGGTCTTTGACATGCTCAGTGGGGCCTCGAGGGGCTCCTGTTTTTTTATTCTTGGATGTCCTCTTTTGTGAAACTTGGCAACTGTCTTCATGAATTCCTCCCACCTATGAATCCTATTTCTGAACTCCAAATTGCTTGGAAATTATGCTCAGACTGATGCCCAGGAACAACTGCTTCTCTAATCCCATTGCTTATGACTTTCCCTCCTGTCATCCCATTAACGCATACCTGAATGATCCAGACCAGCAAAAGCCAAGATGTCAGCTTTAACAGTGGTTTGCACGCCTGGTAATGGGCTGCAGCTGCCCTTTTAAATCCCATTGAGGCATTAAGGGAACACTAAGCATTGTTCACAGGGTTTCTTCTTTTGGCTTAAATTGTGTTAAATAAATGGCATGGTGTAGAAAGTTGTGCTGTTCATCTGAACTTATATTTGCCCAGTACTAAGACCTATTACGACCAGAGGATTTGAATTGTGCTTTCAACACCCACTACATTTTGTACTGGACTGCACTCAGTCTGCAACAATATTCTTTAAACGCCATATCATTTGAAGTTGGACATTTTAGGAAACTTGAAGAATCCCACTTATTTAGACTATTGTTTCTTTGCCGACAATAAGAACCTAATATATTGAATGTATTTTTCTGATCAACATCATTGCCCTTTTATAATTTACATTCGTTTGCAAAGAAATAAAAAGGATATGGGTATAAGTGATGTGTTAGTACAAAAAAAATTTTCATGAAAGACTTAAAGAAGAAAAGATGAGTAGAGAACCCTCACTTTGTGAACAAACACTGTCATAAAGATGGAGATCCTTTGGACAAATAAAGATTAGGAATTGTGAGTACATTGGCTGAAGGCTGCTGGATTTGGAGAAAAAGCGGAAGACCAAAGAGGATATTTCTGGATTTGGTAAAAGAGGATCTGCAGTTTGTTGGCGTGACAGAGAAAGATGCAAAAGACAGGGGGAGATGGAATCGGATGATCCGCTGTGGCGACCCCTAAAGCGAAAATTTGAAAGACAGATTGAAAGGATTTGCATATTTCTCCTTTCACAGTGAATAAAATCTTAAACGATTTAAGGAATATGGAGGAGTTTCAGTGTGGGAAAGGGAAGTGCTCAGGTCTAAGTTTGACATCTGTGATCTTCAATACCTCAGCATCAAGAAGCACAATAGATTATATAACCGTGTGGACAAGAGAGTAATGTGAGCACTGTGTCAAGCGCTACAATCTGGGGATACATTTACAAGTGACGCTTAAAACATCAATGACACAGTAAATAAAACACTAATGATAATAATGTTAATTTCCAGCAGTAGCCAGAGATCCATCGGAACGTCTCTCCGTGCAGCCACCGGAGAATACACCAAGGGGACCACAAAGTTCACAAAACCTGTGGACCCATCGGGGACGTTCCCATTCCGCCTTCAAGACCCTGACAAGGGGTATAGAGTTAATTTAGTTCCACCTCCAGGACCAGAAGTGAGCAGACATAGTTAAGAACTGGAATCACCTTCACTACCTTTCAATACTATGACATGTCATTGAACAGTTCTGTTAAAGCTAATGATGCTTACGCTCCATCTATGACCTCAAAGATGTCAACCGGAACACTTTAGCGTCACTCTGCTGGTTAATTCACAGTCATCTAGATTCAAGTTACCCAAGGTCAGAATGGGAGGCAGAACTTTTAGTTTTCAAGCTGCTTTCCGGTGGAACAAGTTTCCAGTCTGGATATGAAATGCTGACCTGTCGTGCCTTTTTAGACTGAACTTAAGACCTTCTGTATATTTAAGTTCATGAAATTGTTTTTATACTAGTTTGACTACACTTGTTCCTTATTAAAGAACAAGTGTACATTATTAATTAATGTGTTATTGTAAAATATTCTCACAAACATCAAGTCAATGTCTTATCTAGGGTACGTCTACTATAGCCTTGCACACATGCATGTGTGTCCAGGTCATGCAAATGAACGCTTGTACATAAATACTGTCATTTGTGGAACAAGGTCCCCAAGTTCCCCGGTTCTTCTTCATTGCCTGAAGGTTGTAAACCTGAACGGATAAGGTGCAAATCACTGGCACTGTGGATTCCCGCACAATCAATGCAGCCGTTCACATTCAGTGCTTTGATATTACGGTTTCTTTGATGCAATGCCCTCAGGGTTTGGATTGCATTTAGCCTTCAACACAGATGAACATGATCAGGCTCTACCTTTCAACAGATACAGTGACGTGGAGCAGTCTGATCCGTTTCCTTAGGGAATATGCAAGAACACGTAGCTGTCAGATACCTCGACTAAATGTAAAACTACTGTATATAGAAGCCAGATTTGTTGTTTTTTTTCTCCCAAAGCTGAGCTGTGCTTTGGTAAGACTAAGACAATAATTTACCAAAAGTAAACTATCGTAGTAAATATAAAATAGAAAGTAATTTAAATTACTAACAGGAAGCTTGAAAGCCTGCTTCCATCATGTGAATGCAACACTTCTTGTGTCACTGATTCCAGCAACTGTAATATCCATATTAACTTTTTTGCCAAGTCATTAGGTACCAGTATTTGTCTTTGAAAAACACCCTTTATTGATTTTATTGATCGCGTGTGGTCTTAACAGGACACTCTCAGACATAAACATTAACTGTAACGGTACACCCATTTGGACTGGAAGTATTCATGTAATGCAGTGCTATAAATCCAGATTAGTCTCCGTGTCTCTGTTGATATCACTGTCTGTGCAGCTTATCTTGATTGTATTTGTTACAGGAGTGTTTCAGCAGCCACAGTGAAGCAAGTAAAGCCAAATGAACACTGAGGTGTGTTTCTGGGAAAAAACAAATCCATATTTGACTTGCAGGAAGTAGTTAAAAGTAGTTCCTTGTTAAGGCTTTGGGCAAACTGTATTTGAAGAACATCTCAAAAATTCACTTTGTATGAATGAACTGAACTGAAATTTAAAGGTAAAGGTTTAAGCTTCTGTGACATTACAATGTTATTCAAATTTCTAGCTTTAGTCTTTGGTGCCTCCAGCGTAGCTCTGCACCCAGCATAACTCCAAAAGGCTGTAATTATTTAAAATCAACAAAGACCGAGACGCAGCAAGGGAACCTTCTGGAAAATGCCAGGATTCTGCCACAGGCGGGTCGCAGATAGACCTTTGGTCGGCTTCCAGGTGAGGGGGGAGCCGCTAGACTGCACACAGCTTGCTTTGCATGAGTAACTCAATTTTTTTGAGCGGTTTCATCAGATGGCAATAAAAATCAATTTCTTTCAGTGCATTTCTATCCAAAATAGATCAATTTACCTGAATCTTACTCTAAATACAGTTTGGTGATTGGCTGCCATGGTAAAATGGATGCACATTGCCATTTTTTACACGGTACAAACATCCTTACTAGTACAAACAGCCTTACTTACCAAAAGCACGTCAGATTCTCAACTTTTTAACTTTAACAGAGATGCAGCTCTGACTTTGTCTGCAAATCAAGTCCTGGATGACGTGTGGATGTTTAAAGTCGTTTTTACTTTTATTTCGTCTTTCAGTTTGATTATTTCAGTTTAGTTTTAGTTAGTTTAACAAGCACATCAACACTTTAAGTTTGGTTTTATTTTTTGAAAGTAATGTTAGTTTTAGTTTTATTTTGGTCTTATTTTTAGTTTTGTTTTAGAGGTGCTCACTTACAGATAAACTAAAAAATATCTACATTACCATACAGAACAAAAATCTTAGTTTTTGTTCAGCACGGTGGCTTGGTGGTCAGCACTGTTGCCTCAAAGAAGGTTCCTGGTTCAATTCCCGGCACGGTGGGTCTTTCTGTGTGGAGTTTGCATGTTCTCCCCGGGTACTCCGGCTTCTTCCCACTGTCCAAAAACATGCATACTAGGTTGATTGATGCTTCTAAATTGCACATAGGTGTGAATGTGAGCGTGCATGGATGTTTGTCTTTATATGTGGCGACCTGTCCAGGGGGATCCCTGCCTTTCGCCTGCTATGCGTCAGGACAGGCTCCGACAGACCCCCGTGAACCTGAAAAGGAGTAAGTGGGTATAGATAATGGATGGATGGATGAGCTTTTGGTCATTTAAAAGATAATAAATTATAACACAGTAGATGAGTCAGACAACATGGAGAAACATTTACATGGCCTCCTTTAAGCAATGCTGTGACCAGCTTTCCCATTAAGTCACCGTGATCATGAGGTCCTATGTGAACTATCCATCCATCCATTTTCCACACTCATCTTTTTTTATCCTATGCAGGGTTACGGGGGTCTGCTAGAACCAACCCAGCTCATCACAGTTGGGAGGCATGGGTACACCCTGGACAGGTTGCCAGTCACAGGGCCACATATAGATGCATACTCACACGCACGTAAGATTATCAGTCAACCTAGTGTGCATGTTTTTGGACTGTGGGAGGAAGTCGGAGTACCTGGAGGGACCTCATGCAAGCACGGGGAGAACATACAAACTCCACAAGCCAGGCCCAGGAATCGAACCAGGATTTTGCTGTAAAGCAACAGACCACTAAGCCACCGTGCTGTCCTGCGGTTTTAATTGTAAAGTGCAAATGATCGAAATGATGTCACAGCTTGACAGGCGACGCGCTGATACATTAGTCTTCAACAAACTGTGTACCTTTTACTTTGTACACATGCACACAGCTGGGTACACCATGAACCCCGGTAAGTGAGCACCTTGGACCTGCAGTTATAGTGAATTAATGCAGAAAAACTGTTTTTAGATTTGTATTCTTCTGACATCACTCTGAATAAGAGAACACTTTCTCTATCTCTCCGTCTGCTCTGTTGCTCCTGATTTCTTGGAACCTTTGCCTCCCTTTTGTCTTCCCAGAAGCCTGTGGTGCATTAAAGACAAGCGAACACAACCAACCCCCTCCTCATAGCTTTTTCTTTCCTTGTTCTCCTTCTTTTAGAGTAAAAAGGAGAGAAAGTAACACATGCATGGAGAGAGGGGAGTGGAGGCTTGGTTTATAGTTTAGGGAGCGAAATAGCCACAAGCGCTTATGCTCGCTCTCTTTCTCACTCTGTCTTGAAGCCCATGCCAAGAAAGAGCATTGCTGGATGCTAATTACTTATTAGACTGCCAATATGTGTGGCACTCGTAGCAAGGCAAATTAGGTTAATGCCCTGCTAAAACCAAATGTCTTAATGCTAATGCTACTTACGGTATTTCCAACCTAACAACACGCCCTATCGTTCTCCAGCCCTCCCTCACTTCCACGAATGCCTTAAAGCTTGACCCAAAACAAGCCAATCTAAGTGATCGGCAGCTGCTGAAGGACAAAGAAGGGCTGACTAGAAATATGCACGACATCTCAGCGAGACAGTTAGAGAGATGGGTGGGACTGTGATGGCCTTAATTATCCTGTTGACCTTTTCAGCAGACTTACAATGAAAGAGGGTAGGATGGAGCGATGAGAGTTGCCTTTCCTGTGACTTGGGTGAATCATGGCAAAAATGCTTCAAGAGAGCATCTTTACCAGAAAAATGGACTAATTGATTCTTGAAAGTCTTTTCAAATCTTCTAACTGTGATCTTTTTGTAGCACAGTCAGGAATAAGGACAAGAAGCCAAACCTAGGTTGGATTGAAGGCACGGATTATAAAGGATCTGCTTTTTTGTTCTTCCATCTTTTAGTATTGGTTTCTTCTTACCATCTTATCCCCTACATTCAGTTATATTCAGATTAGTTCAATCCAATTCAACTTTATTAATCCTTGAAGGGAAATTATACGCTGCAGAAACTGTCATTATTTATGAACCACAGCATTAATGTTCATTGTTATGCTGATGATATGCAGCTGTATCTCTCTATGAAGATGAAACAGAACCATCAGACAAACTTCAGGTGTCTTCAGGACATCAAGGACTGGATGTCCACTAATGTTTGGCTCCTAAATTCTGATAAAACAGAGGTTGTTGTTTGTGGTCCAAACACCTCAGGAAGGGATTAGATGGTGTTGTGATGACCTCCAATAAAACTGTGAGAAACCTTGGAGTTATTTCGATCAGGATTTGTCATTTAAAAAGCATATTAATCAGGCTTGTGAGACTGCGTTTTTCCACCTCCGTAATATTACAAAGATCAGGAGCATCCTCTCCCAGAGTGATGCTGGAAAACTAATTCACGCGTTCGTATCTTCTAGACTAGATTACTGTAAGTAATTCTCTGAAGATCCTCCAGCTGATTCAAAATGCAGAAGCGGGAATGCTGACAGGAATCAACAAGAGAGACTACGTCTCTCCAGTTTTAGCTTCCCTCCATTGGCTCCCCGGAAAACTCAGAATCCCATTCGTAATTTTACTACTTGCATATAAAGTCCAAAATGGCCTAGCGCCACGATATTTGCACGACCTGATGGTTCCTCATGTTCCTAACAGAGTTCTCGGTTCTCAGAGTGCAGGTTTACTCGTAGTTCCTAGAAGATCCAGATGTAGATTTGGAGGACGGGTCTTCTGCTATCAGGAACCATCACTATGGAACCAACTTCCAGTTTGGGTGAAGGAG
>CM026203.1:7819358-7856858 GCA_014839995.1 Xenentodon cancila
CTCAAGTTCAGTAAATAAATCAAATCAAATCCAATAATATAAATACATACATACATACATACATGCATGCATACATACATAACACCTTTGGGATGAATTAGAGCGGAGACTGAGAGCCAGACCTTCTGGTCCAACATCTGTGTGGCCTCAATACGTTTATATATATATATATATATATATATATATATATATATATATATATATATATATATATATATATATATATATATATATATATATATATGAACAACTATGTTCAACTCAGCTAAAATCCCCCATCTGTTTCCTGGTCTGGGTGTATCATTGATGTTGTTTCTCATGTTTCTCATGTTGTGAGGGTTTTATGTTGCTATCAGGTTTGATTTGGGTGGAGACTGTATTGCATTATGAGAGAGAGTTCATGTACAATTAATGGGCTCCCCAGGAGCATACTGCTTTAGTTCAATATAAAAACAGACAAGGTGAATCCAAATAACCAATTCCAGTCACTAGGTAAAATAATTTAAAAACGTTGCTGGTAGTGGTTTTGTAAAATAAATGTGTCCATGCCAGTGGAAGTGGAAAAGAGTGAAGCTAAGGGTCACTTTAATTTGATTTACCATTTAAGAAAGACAGACTTTTAAGAGGTAATGCAGCAAATTACATCCATGTAGAACTGCACGTGACCTAAAAGCTATCCAGGAAGTTTTCCTTCGTCCCTGCTCGGACTCCTGCGTGCACATTGGATGGCAATGCGGGACTCAGCTCTCTGCCCAAGGACATTCCAACATTTGGCACGTAGAGGCCTATCTACAGACCATCCAATTGGAGGTCACATGACTCTACGCTGATCCATGGTCACGGTAATTTTTGTAAGTGTTCCTTAGCAGCAATGACTTGTGGCATTTAGAAGATAACTGACATTTATTTTAGGTAGCTCCTACCATATGTTTAACAATGAATAACATTGTAACCAAACTTGATCTTTTTTCACACCCTATCCCACCTAACTTTGGTCCCCTTAGGTACTTATTAGTTCAAGATTGTTAGTAATCAGTCAATCGAAAGTCTAAATGGGCAAGAACATGGACACTCCTAAACCACGTACCATAACACTTGTGTTCAACTGGCAAACATGAACTAACAGGTCTAGAAAACTTACCATTTCATGTCCATGAACAAAAGAGAAAGAGAGGAACATACAGACTGCTTGTGATGAATACAACGTTTACGCCCAGGAAGCTGACATCCCCCTGTCCCATTAATCGGTCCTTTCCACTGTCTGCTGAGCCTCGTGTGAAATGAGACATGGAACCGAGTCAAGGCGACATCAGCCATTAAGTACCTACAGCAAACAGTGGATTTTCACAAGAGCTCATAAAGTTATGAACGTTTACACTGGGGAGTAATTCAGGGTTTTACATGATGCAATGGAGGTTTTATTATTTAATTTATTGTCAGCAATTAGCTCACCCTCCTGATGCCAGTATAGTCCTATCATCACAGTATCTACTGTCAGGAAAAGTTATGCCTGTTACTGAAATGTAGACATGTGCAAAGACAAATGTTGGGTTCTTGTTTCCAGGGTCAGGGGTAGAGAGGGCAGTAATGAAGAAGACAGAACAAAGAATGGACACCAAAATCAAGCCTTTTGGAGGAGACGGACTCCTGGCGTTATGGTCTTTGAACGAAGTGCAAAACAAACGACAGAGCAACGCACTAGCACTCAGTCTAACTAAACATTTTGGCTGCTGTATTTAAAAAGAATAGAGTCACTGCAGCCTCTGGTCTGCTTGATTCAAAAGAAATTGAATACAATCTGAGACATAACGTGAAATTAATTGGAAGCACAACTGAAATATCAAGTTTTTATGTTCTAAATTGATCTGTCACTATTTGTGAATGATGCGTGATCTGCTGCATAACGTAGAATTCATGGCAGCTGTTTTAAACTTAATTTAAAAGCACTGTTTTACATCTACAGTAGTTATTCTTCTAGAGTGCTTCGGTATGACCCCCTGGCATTTTATGGTACATATGCAGTCATTTTCCAAACTGCCTATACTATTAGCCCATACTAAGTTTTCCAAAGTCTGGAACATATATGTGTGTTATTGCATAACCGGCAGTTTGCAAAGTACTCAGATGGTCTACTACTTTTGGGAAAATTTCCCATAATGCAGTGTGCCATTACTGTGGATGCCCATCACAGTGGTCACATGACTGGCTTCCACTTGTGCCTGTTTATATGGTGACACGCTACATACTAACAGTGACCGCTGGACTAGTATAGTACATGTATGATTCATTGTGAGTGTAGTATGTATGCTGCAGTTTCAAAAACAGCCAGTAGACATGACATCTGTCTGTTTCATAAATACTGGAAAGCATTTGGAAATGCTGGTTGGTATAGCACAAAGCATTCACAAAGCCAAATGTTGTTTAAGAGAACCTTTAGAAACACTGTCAATATTGTGACATTGGTGTTGAGGAAAAGTAAGATAAACACTGTGATCTGTCCGTTGTTCACTGTCATCATCTACAAACACTCAGTTGACTCAAGAGAACCACATTTGAAGAGATGTGAGGTATGTAGTGTCTCAAACCAGTTCCCTCGGAAGCCCCCTACCCCAACACCCCCACCCCCCCCCCCACCCCAACACCCCCACAGCAGTATAGTGAAAGTGTCTCTTGTTTAGGTAGCTGAGTTGCCAGTTGCTGAGCCCTCTGATCTCTAAGCAGGGTCACCCAGACACACCGAGCAGTTCATCTGACTGCTCTGCCTCCAGCAGAGAGGCTTTATGAGACAAAGAGGGGGACTTGAACTACTGTACTTCATCAAATAAAAACCAAGATTAAATTTAAAGTAAGTAAGTAAGTAAATGCTTTAACAGTTAAGGAAACATTCTGCCACTGCCAAAGCAATAAAACACATTTTGATTTATATCTCTAAAAGTGAAAGAAATACAGTATGGCTTTATGTGAGGTTGAGAATAAAGATAAATAATAATGATAATTCATATCTAAGCTGGGTCTGTGAAGTAACAATATCCTGAAATTCTGAAAATGAAAATAAACAGCACAAACGGATAACAAAGTTATGAAAAATGGCTGTTTTAAAGTAGTTCAATCTTTGTATGTCTTGTGACTTTTAAACTTACTAAAACTTACAAATATTCAGATGGCTCATGGGACTGCGATTTGTTTTTAAACACTCAAGAACAAGGTTTATAGTTTGGGTTTGGGATGTGACATTTCACTCAAAATATAAGAATTGAAGTATTTTGTTACACTGTTCTTTGATGTATTCCTAATTTGTGGAAAGTGTTCTGGAAGTGCTCCTGGTGCATATCTCAGGAATCCCAGAAGCTGTGACAAACTTCAGTGTTTGACGGCCTGCCAATGAACATTAAATGTCTTTATGGGCTCACATCCTGAATAATTTAATTAATCTTTTGTAAAACTTCAGCTGCTTGGCAAACACCAACAAAATAGCAATAATTTCACATTATTAGTTAATATTTCAATCTGATTTCACATTCAAAATAACTTAAACTGCTAATGTTGGTTGACAACCCACTTGAAGTTGGGATAAAAATGAACAGAAATGTTTTTAACAGTATACAAACACATGTGCAAAAATAATTCCAGTTCCCAAAAAAGACAACCACCGACAGCCTGAAGGACTACAGGCCTGCGGCTCTTCATCACATCATCGCAAGGTGCTTTGAGAGACTGACTGCACATCACATCAAAGCCCAACTGCCTCCCACACAAGACCCTCACCAGTTTGCGTACATAGCAAACAGATCCACTGAGGACGCCATCTGCATAGCTCTTCACACAGTTCTGAGCTGCCTGGACCACCAGGAGAACTACGTGAGGATGCTATTCATCGACTACAGCACAGCCTTTAACACCACCATCCCAGACATTCTAATCAACAAACTCTCCCTTCTTGGACTGTCCACATCCATCTGCAGGTGGATAAAAGACGTTCTCACAGACCGCTGACAATCTCAGAGTTTCGGCCCACACCGCTTCTCTACCATAACTTTCAGCACGGGCTCCCCACAACGCTGCCATGGTGGTGTTCAGACAACAACCTGACAAAGAACACCACAAAACTCATACTGGACTTCACAAATACAGCATGGATCTGCCCCCACGCTTCAACAGGGCCTGCGTTAGGGTCCACTCATTCAGGCTTCTGGGCATTCACATCTCTAACGACCTCTCCTGGACTGTTAACACCACACCTGTGGTGAAAAAGGCGCATCACTGACTCCACTTCCTGAGAGCACTCAGGAAAAACCACCTGGAGGAGAAGCTGCTGATGACCTTCTACAGAGGCACTGTAGAGAGCATCCTGGCGTACTGCATCACACCGTGGTACACTGATGGCCAACAGGAGGGCGCTGTAGAGAGTGATCAACACTGCCCAGAAGATCACTGGCTGCGCTCTCCTCTGCCTGGGTGACATCGCCAGCACTCGCTACTATAGCAAGGCAACAAAGTTTGTCAGAGACCTCCCACCCCGGTCACAAACTGTTCAACCTGTTGCGCTTTGGTCGGCACTACCAGTCCCACAAGACCAGACAAATAGACTCAGCGACAGTTTCTTTCCCAGAACAATCACTACTCTGGATAGAAAATGCACTAAATAAAAACGTGTCTGTAGAATACCGCTTGCTGCTGCAGGTTTCATGATTCACTGAAGTGTAAAAAAGCTCTGAGGAAAATTTGAGTTATGGTGGTATCTGGCTGTCCAGCTAAAGGATCCTTCTCAATCCTTTTTTTTTAATGTCTACAGACCTCAACAGCACAGTGCAAACTTTTTCAATGATTCAGTGACCTGCTCTCTGTGATATGTGTTGATTACGAGTGTTTAATCATTGTGGGGGACGTTAACATCCAGTTTGACAACCCCCGAGACAGAGGGGCTAAAGAACTATGTGATGTGCTAAGAGCTTTGGGTTTGACACAACGTGTGAAACCGGCAACACACCACTGGGGACAGACTTTGGAGCATTTCCAAGGTCTTTGTGGCTGATATCGCCCTGTCTGACCACTTTCTGTTTTCTTTGGAAGCATCATTTCTATCCACTCAAGCAGACAAAGAGAAGTCATAAAAAAAACACTTTTTTAAGGGCCACTCATCTGAAAGCTTTAACCTCGTCTACTCTTCCACCTCCACCCTGTCCTGTAACTCAGTAAATGAACTACTTGATAACTTCCACTGTAACATTTCAGATGTCATTGATTCCATCACTCCCACTAAGATGAAGGTTGTCTCTGGTAAGAAGGATTTGAAGAATGCAAGGGCATCTTTAATAAGTGAAATCATCAACAAAAACATTAATAACAGTCGTGTCCTGTGGACAGGTTAACAAACCATCTGAAGTCCACTCTACAAAGGCTTGTGATGGATTTGCTAACTTTTTAACTGAGAAAATCCAGAATATTTGAAAAGCAGGACCAGTTCTGTGTCCAGTTATAACCAGTTTGGACAAAACTGACAAAACAATTTTACCCAGTCAGCTACAAAAACCTGGAGGACATTATGGATCAGCTAAGGTCATCCTCCTGTTGTCTCCATACTTTACCCACAGCTTTCTTTTAGAAAATCATCTCCATCATGGCATCTAGTCTGATTCAAATATTAAAACTCATCCCTTTTGCCGGTGTTGTCCCACAGACCTTGAAGAAAGAAGTCATTAAACCACTGTTGAAAAAGAACAATCTGGACAAGTCGCTTATGCAACATTATAGACCCATCTCAAATCTTCCATTCATCAGTAAGGTTATTGAAAAAGCTGTATTTCGACAGTTAAATACTTTCTTAACTCACTTTGACGTCTTCCATTCCAGTTTTCGTGCTCACCACAGCACTGAGACTGCCCTTGTCAAGGTGTTTAGTGACATCCACATAAACACAGACCGTGGAAGAACCACGGTACTGATATTATTGGAGCACAGCACAGCATCTGACACCCTAGACCATGGTATTTTTTAATAGAGCAATTGGGGAATTGGGTCAGACTTTCTGGTACAGTACTTGACTGGTTTGAGTCTTACTTAAAGGACAGGGACTACTTTGTGTCGATGGGTAACGAGATCAGAATCAACAAAAATTACATGTGGAGTTCCCCAAAGTTCTATACTAGGGCCCATCCTATTTAGCATCAACATGGTTGATGCCACATCAACACGGCCATCATTTTCTTCAGCTGAACAAAAACAAAACTGTTTTTTTGGATCAAAAGAAGAGTGTTTAAGAGTATTACAGCTACAAACCACTCATTAAGCCTGGATTCTAGATATAGTTGTGGACTTTGACCTGAAACTTTAGAGACTCATTAAGACAATTACAAAGAACATCTCCAGGAAAGAACTAATGTCTCTGCAGGACCTTAAAAAACTCATCCATGTGTTTATCTTCAGTTGAACTGATTATTGTAACAGCATCTTCACAGATCGGCCTAAAAGGACATAAGGTTCTGAGGTTCTAACACGTGCTCCCTGTACCTCAGAGAACAGACTTTAAAATACTTCAGTTAGTTTACAAATGACAGAATAGTCTATTCTAAATACATCAGAGACTTTTTGTTGCCAAATCAACCATCCAGACATCTCAGGTCTTCTGGTTCAGGTCTTCTGGTTCAGGTCTTCTGGTTCAGTTCTGGTCCGTGTCCCCAGAATCAGAACCAAACATGGAGAAGCAGCATTCAGCTGTTATACTCCACAGATCTGGAACAAACTTACAGAAATCTGCAGGAATGTTGGGACCAGTTCCTTTAAATCAAGGATCAAAACTCATTTGTTTACAGCTGCCTTTGGCTAAATTATTAAAAGCATCTGGATTTAGATTTAAATTATGTTAATTTCAGTACTAAACTGTAGCTCAAGCTTAAGTCTAACTTTTCTTTGTTATGCCACTGCACTTTAGCTCGTGTTTTCTTACTCTTTACTCTTGAAGCAAAGGTCTTCCTACGTCAGCAGAGCACAATATTGTGAGAAGATGCAGTAAAAATCAGCCAAAAACCATGACAAACCTGTTACGCCACCATGATCAATACAGGCATCTGAAATCCTGTATCCAGCAAGAATATACAGATTTTTTTTTGAAAAAAATTGCATAATTTTATCTCTGTAGTTCCTAAACAATTACAGAGACTGTTGAAGGCTCACAGTATTACATATTCCTCTGTTGATGTGTTTTGAGTGTTTAATTTATCAAAACATGTTATACATTTCCCTAAATGTTATGAATAAAAAAAAAAACAATGCAAATTGAAATCAAGGCTTTTAATGGGCTTTGTAAGGTCAGAGGGTGGATGGGGCGAGTGTTGGCTGGATGTTTTCTCTCTTGTCTTATAACAGATGCAGCATCTGTGTTGTCTGGTTCACCCCCACTTGCTCTTCGCCAGCACCTCCTACACTGGACTCAAACACACTCTACTGCTCTTCAAGATCTATATCTTTGCTCACTTTATCATTGCAATCTATGCTCTCTCTCCTTCTAACTCTGTTTTCAGTCCATTTATCTCATTATGTTCTGGCTATCTCTAGTGCACTGAAAATAAAGTGTTAATCTCTCTTCTCATCAATCTCACCAGCCCAGAAGTGCTCCAATCTCTTCTTGCATCTTAAAATGATGACTGGCACTTTTACTTGTTTGGAGATATAAGTGTGGGGCCTAAATTGAATTTTAATGGAACGCACATCTCCCCAGTGAAAGGTGCAATCCATTACTGAATCATTGTAATGGTATTTGTTGCCAGTGTTGATTTATGGTACATGTATTGTGGAGAGCCAAAGCTGGACACATTTGGTAAAGAAGCTGCATGGTGGGTTGATGGGGTTTTAACTGCAGCACAATGGAGACAACAGTAGCTGGCCTGAAGCGACAACACGTGGCGTCGGAAAAGTACCTGGTTCAAATGATGATAAAGGTGATGACTGAAAACACTTTATATCACCTTACATGTTTTGTTTTTTGTTCTCAATCTTTTTACTTCCCTTGTAACTATTAAGTAATTCCTCCCGACTTTGGTTTGTCTGTGATCGTGTTGTTTTGTTTTGAAATCTCACTTTTTATCTGAACTCTTCATAGGTTTTTGTTTGCCTCTTATGTTCATTGCTGTATGTTTAAATAAAAAAAAAAACATTGTTTTTGCCGCCTGCCAACTGCCCTTCCCTTTGTCGTGTGTTTTGAATTCATCCACAATTCCTAAAAGGTTGGAAAAAAAAAAATTTGAAATATAAATTAACAAGAAAATGCAATGATTCACAAATCTCACACAAGCATATTGTGTTCACAGTGGAGCATAGAAAATTTATGAAGTGCTGAAAGTGAGCCACCTTACCATTTCATTTAAAAAATAGCTCACTTTGACTCTGTTGGCTGCAACAGTTTAAAGGCTGGGAGTAAAAAGAAACACCTGGAGGAACATCATGCAACTAAATGTTAAATGTCAACAGGTCAGTGACATGAAGGGATAATAAAAAGAGCATCTTAGAAAGGTTGTGATTTAGAAGTTAAGATGTTCAGAGGTTCACAAATCTGTGCAAAAAACAGCATCTACAAATTGTCAAACTATTTCAGAATGATGTATCTCAACAAAAGCCTGTGAACATTTTGAATCGATTGATGATGATATGTGCTATAGTTGATGAAATATGAAGAGAATCTGCAGACGTTACTGTGAGCGGGGGACAAGGGTTCAGCATCTGTATTGCATGATCATGATCTTCATGTGTCTGGTGACACCAAGTTAAAAACAGGCATGATTCTGGAATGGAAATTACTGCATGTAGCCAGGAACACTTCCAGAAGTTAATGTCTAAGAAAACTAGATGCAAACAAGAAACCACATGTGCACATGATCCTTTGCCTGGTTGTTTCTATTTATTGATCAGGTAATAGATAACCTGAAACACACATTTAAACTGCAAAGGTGTGATTTTTGGTTTGTATTTGGGATGAAATTATTACAGCTGACCCTACAGTATCTCTTTCTGTAGCTCTGGGAAAACGACTAATCTTGTTACCATCGAAATCTTCCTCACATGGAGGCTGATGCTCATTTTAGCCAATCTGGCACCAGCAGCTGGTGTACCAGGGGAAAAACAAATCAATTAGACATCGCTGCAAGCACGCAGGCTTTGTTACTGGAGTCTCTGGTGTGTTAACCAGCTGCTGGATCCCATTATTTTTGCATGTTATCCCCGCTCAGGGTGGCATCATAAGTTATTTCGTCTCAGGTGAGATTAAGTTCCCAAAGAGAGTATCGCCGTTTCCACAGGAAGACTGTTCCAGAGGCTGGGACAGCCAACAGCAAATTCATTGTCACCTTGTGTTCTCAGTGACGAGAGGGGAACCAGAGTGGGCTTTCATCTTAACATCTCAAGGATCTAGTAGAACTATTAGTTGTTAAAAGTTCACTTATATAGTCTGGATTGAAGCTGTTTGAGACCTGAACCCTGAATTTGATCAGAAGTGACTGTAGTAACAAGTGGGATAGTGTGAGAGCAGTGGCAGTTTGACTATTTACTGCAACGCAGTGTACTTGATAGCCTGGTATTAATTTTATGACTAGAAAACGTGTTTGGTGCTGCAATAGTTTACAGGACTACTGCACACATCCAAGTAGAATTGGATGTGTGCAGTTATGGTTATGAGTAAACTGCAGCTCCTTTAGAACTTAAGAGATATGTCAATTCATGTACTGCCCTGTCATAAACAATGGCACTAATTTTCTTCAGAAAAACAAGAATGAAATTAGTAGAGCTGGTAAAAATGTAGCAGGTTGGGAAAGGGTAGTTGAGATCTGCAAAAATCACGATAAAAACATTAATAACAATAACAATACCTGAGCTGATGAGATCACACCGAACATCAACATGGACAAAAATGCAGCAACAGTTCAGGTTCCAGATGTTCCTTCACAGTACAAATCTGGCTCAAGCATCAAACTTAAGTTTCCGAACCAGTGCGGATACCAAAATAATTTAATAGCTGAATTTGTTGTGAACATTTGAATATGTAAGTGATGTCTAAAGGTGAAAGTATGTTGAAGGAGGTGCATTGTGAAACATCGTGTTTTTGTAGAGGATGTGAAGTCTGAGTCAGTTTAGTGGAATTATAAGCAGTAATTTAAACGAGTAACTGAAAGAATATGTAGTAGATCTATAATATCTATAATCATAAAAATAATAATGGAACAATTCAAAGAAGATAATTCTGAAGGAAAAAGATAAAAGCAAAATAACGCAGCTCTGTTGTGTTAAATGAGCAGCACACAGATATTCACAAAGCAAACTATTGCTGTGAACCTCCATATGGGTTGCTTCATAAACATTTTTTTATATAAATGACTTCAAAAATAGACAAGAATAAAACAACTACATTTTGTAACTTTCCTTTTAGTGGATCCAAACTGCAGACAAAAGACCCTGAAATGGGACTGATGAGACATTTGTTTTTAAGTTTTTAACTTGACACGTAGACATTTGGGATAAGTAGAAAAATGTTGACTTGTTTCACAGCAGCTTTTTGCAAAGCATCTATTTCTTTTTAGTTCTTTTTTTCTAAAGCATTTAAATCAACAGTAAATTTCACACGAAATATTTAAAATGTTAAATAAGAGGCTCATCTCTCCAAAACACTCAAACTTCTCTGGACTGTCTGCATGTGACTCCAGAGTGTTTTGCACCAGAGCCTGACACAATTAATAGACTCTCCATCTGGATAAATTGGCAAATTTTGAAATCTTACATGTCTGCCAGCATCTCAGCAGCCTGTGTGGGACTGTCAGCAAATGCTCACCAAATGTTTCTGGCTACTTGTGAATTTTTATTTTAAAATGATCTGTTTGTAAAGAGAGCCGCTTATACTGAATTCCTATTGGACACCAATGCTCTAACAAATATTTATAGTAATATATCTTTTTTAGTACTTAATTATATTATTTTAAAACCTTTTTTTTTTACTTTTTAAATAAAATTAATTGAACCTTCATCAGGTGAAATCCCAATGTTGTAAAAAAGATGAAATAAAATAAAATAAATAAAACATAAAAAAAACCTTCAGAATTACTGGGTTTCATTTTTTTAAGCAAAATCTATTCTGATCTTTGTCCAAGTCACAATAACAGTAAAGCCTAATGTACTTAAGGCATTTATCATGCCTTTTATTGAAAACAGCCATTAGGGGAAAGCAAATAAACCCACAGATTAATTACTTCAATGGAAGCTAATTGGAGTCAGTAGTTTGCACACTGGGAGTTGAATTAATAAAAAAAAGTTTGAAGGTGTGGTTTACATCTCATTTGATAAAGGACGTTAAACAGATTAAGTGTGCTTTTTATGAGAATGATCTGCTGATGTGAAGTTAAAAAAAAAGGGAAGAAACCTTTTAAATCTGTGGGAGGCACTAAAGCGGCTCCTCTGCTTATAAGTGGCTGCACGGCACTGTTTCTCAAGTCTGGTCCTGCCTGTGCCGCTGCCCTGCATGTTTAGGTTGTTGACCTGCTTTAGCGCACCAGATACAAAGGAGCTGATCACTGCCACACTGGTGCAGACCTGGTGACAAGATGATGGTGATCGATTCATTTGAATCAGGTGTGCTTTATCAGAGATCTAAAACATGCAGGACAGTGGCCCTCAAGGACTGGAATTGAGAAATGCTGCACTGAAGGACCGGTACAAAATGTTTCCAAAAGTGAGGTAAGGAAGAGGGCACATATAACAGCTGATGGCATGAAGACATCACTTTTAAACATCACATCAACTTTTGTCTTTGATGATACCATTCACACATCTATCAACAGGGAGGGTGTCCACAGCAGAGCACTGTGGAGGAAGCTGCTGCTGAACCTCAAGTTCACCAATAGAAGAATCTTGACAGTCTGCAAACTTGGGTGTGTGTGTGTGTGTGTGTGTGTGTGTGTGTGTGTGTGTGTGTGTGTGTGTGTGTGTGTGTGTGTGTGTGTGTGTGTGTGTGTATTTATTTATTTTTTATATAGACCCAGAACATGACCCCCAATCAATTATTATATAAACAACAGCAGGTAAAAAGGGGTGACCCTCCTGCTGAAGACCAGCTGGTAGAACAGGAAGTAGAGAGAAGAGACACAGACACACCGTCAAAGGTACCAAAGACCAGATGCATCAGTATAATTATCTGTTAACTGGAGAACTGAGAGTTTTCTGTCCATCAGACTGGTACCTGGTTAGTTGGTGGACTACAGAGACCACTATCTAAACAGGTGTAGACAGCAGACACTGAGGTGGTCAGAGGTGGGACTGCAGGTCAGTGGATCATGCTGGTGTCCCCCTGCAGCAGGTCTACAGCAGCAGATCAAGGATGAAGTTGTGTTGAAGACCAGTTGCTCTAGTCTGGTCCTGCAGCTGCAGCTGTGACTACTGGTCCTGACACACTAAAGTTTACACCAACTAGATGTTTTACTGAACACAAACGTTTGAAGTTTAGTTTTAAAGGTGGAGGTGGTGTCAGCCTCCTTCACCCAAACTGGAAGTTGGTTCCAGGATCTGAGCCCTGGTTAGATGAGGCTACTTGTGCTGTGAGGCGGGAGTGCAGTAGACCATCAAATCCTTCTGTCTCGCCTAGAAAGCTGGGTGGGCATTCAAGGTAATGTTTTTTAAAATGGTTCAGATCATACCTAACTGAAAGGAGTTTTTGCGTCCGTCTTGGACGTACAGAGTCCTGCAGGACACCTCTTACATGTGGTGTACCTCAGGGTTCTGTTCTCGGACCTCTTCTGTTTTCATTGTACCTGCTTCCACTTGGATCAGTTCTCCGTAAACATGGGATTTCATTCCACTTTTATGCTGACGACAGCCAGATTTATATACCACTAAAGCAGGAAGAAGCATATTCTGCTCAACAGTTATTACAGTGCATTGATGATATTAAGGCATGGATGTTGTGTAACTTATTACATTTAAATCAGGAAAAGACAGAGGTTCTGTTATTTGGCCCGAGCGACATCTCTAAGGTACATGTACATTTGGGTGTTTTAAATGATTATTTGAAACGGACAGCAACGAGTTTGGGTGTGAAACTGGACAGCAACCTAACTTTTAATGCTCATATTAGTTCAGTGGTCAAGTCCAGCTTTTTCCATCTGAGACAATTGTCCAAGGTTAAACCTCTTCTTTCTCGCTGTGACTTTGAGATTTTAATCCATGCTTTTATTACAACTCGTTTAGATTATTGCAATGCTCTTTATGTTGGAGTTACTCAGAAATCACTTGCTCGGTTGCAGTTAGTCCAGAACGCTGCTGCCCGTCTTTTGACTGGTGCACGGAAACAAGAGCACGTTACTCCCATTTTAGCATCACTTCATTGGCTCCCAGTTCGTTTACGCATTGATTTTAAAATTCTTTTATTTGTTTTTAAATGTCTTCATGGTCTCGCTCCAAAGTACCTATCTGACCTGATCCAGGTGTACACCCCTCCTCGCTCCCTCAGGTCAACAAATCAGATACAGTTAGTCGTCTCCAAGACCAAGAGGAAACTGAGAGGTGACCGAGCCTTTTCAATCTTTGGACCAAAGATCTGGAATGAGTTGCCCCTGGACCTCAGACAGATGGACTCATTTTCCACTTTTAAATCTGCTCTTAAAACATATTTTTTCACTTTGGCTTTTAATTGAGTTGGAATCTGGAGACTGTATTGTATTTTAATTGTCTTATATCTGATAATTGCCATGCTTTTTTACTAATTTTATGCTTTGTTCAGCACTTTGGTGAACATTGTTTTGTTTAAAGTGCTTTATAAATAAAGTTGAGTTGAGTTCCATAGTGATGGTTCCTGATAGCAGAAGACCCGTCCTCCAGATCCACATCTGGATCTTCTAGGACCTACGAGTAGACCTGCACTGTGAGAACGGAGAACTCTGTTAGGAACACGAGGAACCATCAGGTCTTGGAGAAAACCAGGAGTTTGGATGTTTAGGACTTTATACACAAGTATACAAATAGTAAAATTATGTATTGGATTCTGAGTTTTCCGGGGAGCCGATGGAGGGAAGTGAACACTGGAGAGACGTGGTCTCTCTTGTTGATTCCTGTCAGCACTCGCGCTGCTGCATTTTGGATCAGCTGGAAGATCTTCAGAGAATTACTTGGAGATCCAGCCAACAACATGTTACAGTAATCTAGTCTAGAAGACAGGAACACGTGAATTAGTTTTCCAGCATCACTCTGGGAGAGGATGCTCCTGATCTTTGTGATATTACGGAGGTGGAAAAACGCGGTCTTACAAACCTGATTAATATGCTGTTTAAATGACAAATCCTGATCAAAATAACTCCAAGGTTTCTCACAGTTTTACTGGAGGTCATCACAACACCATCTAATCCCTTCCTAAGGTGTTTGGACCACAAATAATAACCTCTGTTTTATGTGTGTGTGTGTGTGTGTGTGTGTGTGTGTGTGTATATATATATATATATATGTGTATGTGTGTATATATATATATATATAAAATAAAACTCGTTCCACACCCTCCGTGGTTGGTGTCCCTTCTAGGCTCGGGTCCTCAGGCCAGGGAGCTCAGGCCAGGGAGCTTGAGGGTTCTGCACAGTATCTTTGCTGTTCCTAACACTGCACTTTTCTGGACTGAGATGTCTGAGGTTGTTCCGGGTTGTTCTCGCATCTCGCCCAGTTCATAGCTCATTTTCCCCCCCGGGAATCAAACCCTGGCTTCCCGTGTGCCAGTCCTGCACCTTACCAGAGTTAAAACCAACCTTTACAGTATTTTGTGGGCTTCGTCCTTCTCTTAAGAGTAATACTTTGCCAGTCAGGAAGATACAGGATCAGTTAGTGGTGCTGCAGTTCACACATAAAATGTCCTCAGGAAAACACTACATTGCTATAATAACTGCAATTTATTTATGATAGAGAAAGTTCTGTACAGCTCCTGATAGGAAAAGAGTCTAATGTGAATTACTCTGATCCTTAGTGGTCCATGTAAGCACAACTTCTGTGCAAATTCCCTGCTCAGAGTCACTGCTCATTCCTGTAGCACACTGCATGGAGCCAAACTTCGGTTCCCTCTCGGCTGTTTGCAAGGAACCAAAAATCAGTGCTAGCAGCTTACGGGCCGTTTAAAGGGCCCGACCAATCTGCCACCTAATTTAGAAACAAAGTGCACGTCAAATAAAATGTCCCGACATGTTTTTGTCTTAGGCATTTATTGTCACTATAATGTTTGCGCATGTGTTGTTTCTCTCGATAAGTTGGTTTCAATTCGTTTTTTGATTCCGTCTGACCTCCTCGAGCTTTTATTTTGGTACTTAGGTTATACATTTTAAACATTTAAATGTAGATTCAACATTAAACATTTGGATTTAAATTTAACATTTAAATTTAACATTTATATTTAGCATAGAGATTTATCATTTAACCATTAGGTAAAATGTTTAATATTTATATTTTAACTATTTATTATATTTCTAAGTTACCAAATATTGTTGTAAATGTGCTAAATAGTGAGTTGCAAAATTTCCCACAACTTTTTTAAACATAATTTGGAGTGAAATGTGACAAAATGTAGCTGCTACTTGTGGCGTGAGCCGCTTTACAAATGGCACCCTGTAAAAGAGGGGCAGAGAAATTCCACTGTAGTCACCTTTCCATCACCCCAATGTTTGCGTAAAACTGAAATATCACAAAGGAAACCCTGTAATGGAAACATCTAGAACTTTAACAACTGTCAAATATCATAAGAACCATTTCTTGCTTTCATGAGATGTGTCTTTAGAAAAGCTGATGAATGTGTGATGGAAACACCTTTTTTGCATTTGCACTGGGTGTGATGTAGTCCGTCAATCCAAACGCATCAAACTTTACTTTCTAGCTGTTTTCGGCCTCATTTATAACATGTTGTGTTTTAATACTATTTAATCATTATGCATTACTGCATTACATAAGTTAAAAATAATTTGTCCGTATCTAAAGACGTTTTTGCCCATCCATCATCTTTTTCTAAAGTCTTGCAGGATAAGAAACGAATGTAACAAAAATACGATGAAAGTAAGAGGAAAGTTATGCTCTTAAAAACTGTTTAAAGAAAACAATGCCCCCCCGCAGCAGCCCCCTTGCTGTAGTTTTAAAATTGACGCTTTTGTTTTGCAAAAAAGCACATTTTCTAGTCCATGATATCATTAAACTCTTAAGGAAATCAGTTTTCAGTTTGTAAAGGACAAGGGTAGCCGTCTGCGTGGACACCCCTGATATCCGATCTCTCCAAAGACGCAGCATTAGGAACCCTCATTTATCAAAAGCTGATATAATCTCAGTTCAAAGAAAAGAAGCCTTACATTGGGGGTCCAGGGGCAGCTTCAGCATCTCTGGACACACATTCACTCCTTTGCTGACCAAGAAATAAAACTGACTACTGTACATCCACCGAGCGATCGTCGGCCAGCTTTCTCAAACAACTAAAAACATATTTATTTGGAGAAATATCAGAAACAAAACAAAAAGGTTATTAAGAAATAACAGAGACAGTGTGAGATGAAAGCATTCTCATGGTTACTGAGTATTTCGTGCAGAGGAAGACTGCAACATATGTCTGAGCCTCTGGTCACAAAAATGAAAATTCATTTCATTAACATTTTAGATATCCAGAAAACAGAAAAACATGATGCACTTTATGATCGCATGTTTTTGCTTTTAATCTTTTCTTTTTTGGTGCCATCCTTTCGAGTAGGAAGGGCTCCCACTCTCGCTTTGGCTGGAAGCGTTCTGGCAGCTGGATGGCAGCTGTGAATTTCAGTGTTTGTATGGGAATGCTGAATGAAAATCCCCCTGTTAAGAAGTTTGTACATTGTAAATGAGGTTAAAAGACACTATATACAATAAGTTTACCAACTATATTACCATTATAATTGTGTCTATTAAATGTATTTTATCTGTTCTTTGGGACAAATAGAGCGGTTTTGCTCTCTTTGAAAATAAGATGAGTGAAAAGACAATCCGCTAAAACTCTATTTTCCCTTCAAGGCGGAAAACACAGTGACGGATGATGGTATTACTTGAGGAAGCTTTAAAACTTGTTACAGAAGATGTTGTAGCTGAGGATGGAGTTGGCGGAGGAAGCACAGAGGTAATAAGCAGGAAGGCTTAAGAATCTCAGATTTTGGGCCTTAGCAATCACAGTGCAGGTGGGGAGGGCAGCTGCTGATATGCTCCAGAGCTCCAGTTGATCTTGGCCGTATTTGTATTCGCGTTTGACAGGATCCATGTCCTGAGTGTGACCTGGTTGGTGAGTGAGGGCTTTGCATGCTTGGTTACTTTGTGGTTCTCCGATTATAGGGGAGCCGATTAAAAACTGTAGAAAACCCATGAAGACTCAAACGTTGGTGCAGCATCCCAAGAGGAAGTGAAAGCCCTCTTCCCTCCTTGATAACGCCGGGCTGCTACTGCTGGGGGTGGAGCAGTGGTTGTTGCAGAGTGAGAAAGATAAAAGCAATGCTTAAATGAACAAAAGGATGTCTTGGAACTACACACACGTTCTCATTCGTTGTTATGATGTATTAATAGAACAAAGAACCAGAAACACATTCCGTGGAAGTGCAGACAAGGCTCACTCCTTCCGTGCTATCAGGAACACAAACTATATGCACAAACATTTTTAAACCGTCGTTGAAATAACACAAAATAAAAAAATAAGCCTGCTTGTCTCCAAATAACACCCACATATTGCTCAGCAGAGCAGCAAAGACAGTTATTTTTAAGGAACGAATGAAAGAACTGATTGCTGAACTGAGAGTAATTTAACGTACTGCTATTGGCTGTCACAGCTTAGTGATCAGTTCCCCATGGGCTGATTTTTTTTATTTATTGTTTAATTGCTTAACTGCCTCATTCACATTTTTTGATGGAATTAATGACAATGCACAAGTTTTGTCATTTGCAGAGTTTTCTTTAATGAAAAAAAACACATCACATGATCTTTATCGGGGCTTACAATCACGTAAATGCAACACGTGACACGTTACACTGCCCTTATTTATTGAAGAACTAAGAGAGAATGCAGAAGCAATGTGTAAAAAACAAAAATTTGCAGTTTCAGAAGCTTAGACGCAACAGCTTTGGACACTGCACTGCCTGACCTGGTGGAAGCAGCGTTTCCCCACAGCACGGGTCACCCCCGGGGTGTGTCCCCGGGGCGTGCACCCGGGGGGTGACCCGTGCTGTGCAATAGCGCAATAAGAAGCGCAAGCTTTGTAAGTGAGGCATTTTAAAACTCAGGAAAATGCTAACCCACTCAGAAGGGTGCTTCCATCCATCCACACAATTTCAGCGAATCCTTATCGGTCACGCAGATGGCTTCACCTTTGGCTGAAGAATAATTTGGCATAAGGCGTGAAAGTAGTCACTTTCGCAAACTGTAATAAGAGATGAAAAATCAGGCATAATTTGGACTTGGTGCCAAAATAATAAAGGGACAATGTGCTGTTTAAAATGTTATCAAAGGTGTGTTATTGTTGAGTGTGCTGTCATGACTGGCTTTTTGAGTGACCTTGGAGAAGCTGCACTATCGTAAAGTTAGCTTCAAGATCGTCCTTCTAAAGATCTTTCAAACCCCTTGACCCAGCAATCTCAAACCTCAGCTTAATTGATGTTCTCTGATATTTTAGGATTATTTTAGTGTATAGTTTTGACATTGAACCTGAGTGAGCTGTCGAGTTTAACCTGAAAGTAACGTGGGTCCAGAAGCAGCAGCTCAGCTCCTCGTTCCAACACAGCCGCTCACTTTCACTTTCAAAATCTCCTCACGTTTGAAAACCCTGGTTTTAAGAGTTACAGAGTCACAGTTTTTCTCTGAAGAGCTGCTCTGCAAGAGAAAGTTTTGAATGAATTTTCAGCCAAACTCAGATAAAGTCTCACCATGGCAACCTCTGCTGCTATTCAGAAGTCACAAATTGTTGGGGTTAATAAGCAAAACCTTGTTACATTTCTGTTGTTCCTACACTGATAGATTCTGGTAAAGAGCTCTGGTAGGTTGATTAATCCCACAATCGTTTCTCCAGATCTTGTAATGCTTAACAGACTTTCATCTGCTTTTGTGTGGAGGGTTTTTTCTAGTCTCTTTTGTTCTCTCTCTCTTTTTCAAATATTTACAGTTTAGCCTCTTTCAACAGACTTTCTTTATCTTTTATCTATTAGCAGCAAAACGAAACGATATAACATCAATCTAATGGAACAAACTACAAACAGAGCATCCAAGAGGAATTTAAATCCAGCAAAGTCAAAGGGATTAAGGACCATCAAAATTAAATGTTTTCATTTCCACAATCCAGATCAGTCCTGTTTGTTTCATGGTATAAACTTCTCCACCAAAGGACACTCACTCTCACACACACACACTCACACTCACACACACTCTCGCACACACACACACACACACACACACACACACTCGCACACACACGCACACACACGCACACACACACACACACACACACACACACACACACACACACACACACTCACACACACACACACACACACACACACACACACACACACACACACTCACACTCACACAAAGGGAAACAGAAATGATATATTCCCCTTCATGCTTGCTCACAAAATTCTTTACAGCAGACAAGCAGCCACCATAAAGTAGTCAGCAGACAGATCACAGTATTGTGACAGACTGCACCATTTATTTTTTAACCTTCTACCAGTTTTCAATATTTAAGAACCAATGTCTCAATGCATTTAATTGTTCTCAAGCTAAAAAAAAGGGAAACAAACTAAATGGCAAAATGAAAAATCTCCACAGGACTACTCAGGTGTCACTGTAATTCACAGCCTGTAGACAACAATGGCGATCAAAACCCCTCATTAGAATAAGAACTTGAATGACAGTTGGCTTTGAATTTTGCATCTCAGCAAGTGCATTTGGTTTGCTCTAGGGAACCACAGCAAAACCAGCATAGAAAGAAATCCATTGGCATGAAGGTAAATAAAACGGGTAGGACGGATCTTGGGTCCTACAGGGTGCGTATTTGCTTCGGTTCGGAACGATTCTGCTCCGTCATCAGGTGTCACTGAGCACATCAACAGTTTCAAAGTGCTGCCTCCTCGGCTGGCTTTGTGAGAGTATAATTCAATGCAGTTCAGTTTTATTTATAAAGTGTCTATTTCATCTTTAGTTCTTTTTGTCAACCTAGTGGCAGGCAGCAGTCCAGGTGTTTCTTTAAGTTTCTTGAACTATTCTTAGATGTCAAGAGTTTCCGCTGTGTCGCACATAAATTCCATTTGTCGTTTTCTCTGACAAACTGAAAAAAGGAGTATATCCATCTAGCAAAGGTAGAATCCATCTGCGTACCCATGACCACAGAATTCCAGTGATGGTGGCCGAGGGCAGGAGCTATTTAACCTGGAAGTTTTTACTTGATATTGAAAGTGCTTGTAGTTTTGATAAAATCTTTTTAAAAATCTTTGAAAATGCTATCTGTTATTCTCTTTAACCACATTATTACTTTCAGCGGGCAGCACGGTGGCTTAGTGGTTAGAACTGTTGCCTCACAGCAAGACGGTTCCTG
The DNA here is from genome assembly GCA_014839995.1 of Xenentodon cancila. NCBI lineage: Eukaryota > Metazoa > Chordata > Actinopteri > Beloniformes > Belonidae > Xenentodon > Xenentodon cancila. Next base: position 7,839,932 of record CM026203.1, read on the forward strand.
ATTCAATTCCCGGCCCGGTTGGTCTTTCTGTGTGGAGTTGGCATGTTCTCCCTGTGCTTGCGTGGGTTCCGGGTACTCCGGCTTCCTCCCACAGTCCAAAAACATGCTGGGTAGGTTAATTGATACGTCTAAATTGCCCGTAGGTGTGAATGAGCGTGCATGGTTGTCTGTCTGTCTATGTGGCCATGCGATGGACTGGCGACCTGTCCAGGGTGTGCAACTGACCCAACAGACTTCTATCCTTTGCAACCGGGCCACGGCAGCACCACTCCCGCCACCTGCCAGCAGATAAGGAGAAGAGAAAAGTGGAGAGGGGGAAGGACAGAAGAACTGGGACAAGGGTAAGGACTCCCACTGCCTGCAACCCAACACGCGCGCAGCAACAAAGATAAGGCCACAATCTGGAACAAAGGGCACCACCAGGACACCCCCCCCCCACCACCACCACACACACCAGGATGCAGCTAGCAACAAGCCAACACACCAGCACCAAATCCACCACCAGAGGCATGCTTCAGCCCCATATCAGCCCCCTCACGTTTCCCCCTTGCAGATGTGGCCCTGACATCAGGCTCTCACACCAAAAACCCTGGGACACACTAGTCAGAATAGGGCCCAAACATCCCCCAATCAACAGCTAGCCCTCGTCCAGCCAAGTCAAATATGTCTTATTTTCTTGATATTAAGTCTGTGCCTGTGTTTTTTTTGTGGAACGTGTGTGTCTAAATGCAATAAAAAACATGAACGATGTGGTGTGCAGGATGGAAGGTCCCAGCACCTCCAGCTTTCCCCATTGCTAAGATATGTTTTAAATGTGTTTGTGTTCCTTTGAAAGTGTGTGTATTTATATATTCATTTATTTAGGTCAGGGGTTTAAAGGGTTTTAAAGGGCTCCTTGCTTCCAGGACAGCCGGGGAAACCATTCAGTTCAATTCAGTTTTATTTATACAGAATCTGTTACAACACAAGTTGTGTCCAGGATCTTTACAGAGACCAGAACATGACCCCAATCAATTATTACATAAACAACGGCAGGTAAAAACTCTCCTTTAAGAGGGAAGAAACCTGGACCAGGACCTGGATCATAAGGGGGGACCCTCCTGCTGAAGACCAGCAGGTAGAACAGGAAGTAGAGAGAAGAGACACAGACACACCGTCAAAGGTACCAAAGACCAGATCCATCAGTATAATCATCTGTTAAATGGAGAACTGAGAGTTTTCTGTCCATCAGACTGGTACCTGGTTAGTTGGTGGACTACAGAGACCACTATCTAAACAGGTGGAGACAGCAGACACTGAGGTGGTCAGAGGTGGGACTGCAGGTCAGTGGATCATGTTGGTGTCCCCCTGCAGCAGGTCTACAGCAGCAGATCCAGGATGAAGCTGTGTTGAAGACCAGCTGCTCTGGTCTGGTCCTACAGCTGCAGCTGTGACTACTGGTCCTGACACACTAAAGTTTACACCAACTAGATGTTTCACTAAACACAAACGTTTGAAGTTTGGTTTTAAAGGTGGAGGTGGTGTCAGCCTCCTTCACCAAGACTGGAAGTTGGCTAGTTTGGACTTCATATGCAAGTAAAAAAATGTTGAATTGGATTCTGAGTTTTCCGGAGAGACGTGGTATCAACCATAGGAGCCCAATTCGCCAGTTTGCGCCTCCACAGCCAGGAGCCCTGCCTGCAGCAAGGCAGGCACATTTTAGATATATATTTTTTCTTGTGTAAGTTCTGGGGAAGGTTTTGCTGTTTGCAAGTTAGCATTTTAAGTCATAATGCAAATATTTCTACAGATTTGAGTCCAGAATTTGGCAGCAGGAGCAATAGAAAGATAGTTTTTCCTATTTTGTTGACGGAAGAGATATATTGTTATCTGAACCAACTATTATTTTGTGTATGTCATATTTCTGGCACTCTACCAGTCAGTGGCAGTCAATACCTTCTCTTGAATAAGACAGATGTTGTATCTACAACAAGCTGTTGCAAGGTAAGCCCCTTGTAGGTGGAGCAGTCCATGGCTGACGGATGATTGGGAGATTGTTGTCTTCAACTTTGCAGAGGATCAGTGGCTTCAAAACCTAAAGATGATGAGTAATTTCAAGGCAATAACTCGCTTGTTGCACCAGCTACATCGTGGCCAAGGAAACCAGTGTTTTCAAGAAGTTGACTTTTTTTGGTACATCATGTGATCTATAGATAAGGAGAAGATGTTTCCATTTGTGTTTATTGATTTTTTTCTCTTTTGAATCATCAGACAAACCGCCTCTTATAAAAATAAATATTTTTTTGTAAATTGGAATTTTGTTTCAGTTTGACACTCAGCAGATGTACTATTTGCAATTCCAGTTTCCACAATTACCAGAGTGATGGAAACGCACCCATTAATGGTGCAATCTAGTTTTTAACAGCACAGTATGCAAACTAAAGTAGAATAATGTTACTGTGGAATATCTCCACATAAGCACCATTCTAAGATCACTTTAAAATTGTATTTATTTTATTTTTATTTACTTATTTATTTTTTGCAACTTTAAAACCAGGTGTCCAAAAAAGACTTTATTGTTGTAATGTGATGTGTCTATCATCTCATTAAATTCAAAAAAGGGTAGGAAAAAAACCAAAAAGCAATACATCTATGATGCCTTTTCCAGTTTTAGAAATGTCTTTATGATCACTTGAGAGGATTTTTGTCTAGAAAGATTCATGAGCATGTTTGGATGTCTGTCTATGTGGTCTTGTAACAAACTCACAGCCTGTTCAAAGTGGATTTAGATGGATGGGTGGATGGATGGATGGATGGATGGATGGATGGATGGATGGATGGATGGATGGATGGATGGATGGATGGATGGATGGATGGATGGATGGATTACAAAGTTCCAAACAGTTTAAAGTGGTGAGCCTAAAGCGGGAAGCATGGTTCATTCTGTCAGAGGAATCCATCCACTCTGAGGACAACTTAAAGATCCTCCAGCTCTGCCCACACAGCCGTTTATCACAAAGTTTTTCAACAAAAGTCATCCCACACTCATTTGAAGAGCTTTGTTTTGAGGCGAAAGGCAGCAAGAGAGAAGCATTCAGCAGCGTGGGTGCAGCTCCTCAGCAGCTGTGAGTTAATCTAGTGTGGAAGCCAGCAGGCATTCATAACAGGCTGACAGATGGGGACTGGAGATACTGTATCTGTACTGCGGTTTGTTGAGATTTCCCATTTCCCATTAATATTATTCATTACAATATTACACAAGCAGTATATATCTTAATTGCAAAGAATCTGTCCGTCTCTTAATTTCAGTTAAAAGTCATGCTGAGAGGATGTGATGAACCCTCTTGTATTTCAGTGATTCGGATTTGGTGTCTGTTTGGATCTGTAGTTTTGATTGACAGAAAACTAAAAGTGAAATTTAACCAAACCAAGAGATCTTGTTTGTGCTGATTTAAAACAACCATATTCTGATTATTTTCAGCCACCTGATTTTAACCTCTGGCACTTCTGGGGTAGTTTATCACCCAGTATAACTCCAAAAGTTTCTATTTCTCACCAACAAAGACGGAGACTCACAAGCAGAAGCGTTTCTGGAAAGCAGATTTGACTCAAATCTTTTCTGATTGGTTGGACTCCTGGAGCCGGGTGCAGAGCTAATGGTTCATGAACTGGCACAACTGCTGTTGTCAAACACACTTTTTCAACATTTCCCGTAAATGACCTCAACACCTCAGATCCTTTCATTTACATCTGTTGCAGATTTTCAGTTTCATAGTCTGGGTTCGACTTGGGCTCAACGATTTCAGCGGGGTGTCTCTGCTTGGTAAACACCAGACTGTTTGTCTGCTGTTGTGCATTGTGGTCATGTTTCAGCTACTGTCTATATAACTCTTTTTTTCTGTACAAGCCCATGTTAGAATTTGTAGATATGGGGAGTGCAGTAAAAGAAAATCTAATAAAAAGCTAATAATTCTGTTGCTAAACTATTTCTGATTCCATAGTCGCCAAACATTGTGTCTGTTTTGGGGTGAAAACCTTAGAAATGTATCCATTTTTTTTTCCTTCCATCTCTTCTTTAGCAGTAAAAGGTTTGTTGCCACTCAACACTGACAGTTTACTAACTAGCAGCGATTTAGACTCCAGTATTGTTACAGCACTGACTTAAAGCTTTAGTCTTGCTGCAAATGCTTCTTCACACTGGACCTTCTTCGTAAAACAGTCCTGCACATGGTGGTGCAAAAAGATTAAGATATCTGCTCTGTTGCTGGACCAGAAAAAAACACCTCTCCCTCACAACCAAAATCCTGTCGTTGGAGACATCATGGAAACAAAAGCAAAATGTTTAGTAAGTACGAGCAGCTCCACTGAGATCAAAAACAGGATAATAAATTTCTGCTTTTATATTGATGCTCTTGCTCCTTCTTGTGTGTGCACTATCTGGATAATATGAATAATGAGCATCTATGACATCACAGAGAGCCAAAAAAGAAAAAAAACTCCCTAGAATTATGGTTTCTCAAAAACTTTTCACTTAGAAATACGACATACTTGTTTGTTTTTTATTTTTATTTTAGTGTTACTGTTATTACTGTGGCACAGTGGCTTAGTGGTCAGCACTGTTACCTCACAGCAAGACGGTTCCTGGTTCGATTCTCGGCCCGGTGGGTCTTTCAGTGTGGAGTTTGCATGTTCTCCCCGTGCTTGCGTCGGATTGCTCCGGGTACTCCGGCTTCCTCCCACAGTCCAAAAACATGCAGGGTAGGTTGATTGATTGTTCTTTGACTTTGCCATGAGTCGGGATAGGCTCCAACAGACCTCTCTGACCCTGAGAAGGAGTAAGCAGGTATAGATAATGGATGGATGGTATTATTACTATATTAGCTATGTCACATTTTAGAAAATTTTTCCAAATAATATTGTAGATAAGTCATACATTGTATGGCTACTTTAGGGTTTACCTCCAAAGAAGAACAAAAAAAACAAACAAACAAAAAGAGCATGTGCTACACACAGCATCTTAATACTGCATTTGATTCACAGACCTCCAGCAGCTATCTTGCTTAGTTAACTATAATTAATGTACCTTTCATTAATAATTGCTTCAGGGTATGACTTATTTATTTATATACTAATTTATTATTAATTACATTCTCATAGTGGTCTTAAAGGTCGGCATCAGTGTCTGTGTAGTAACCCTGGACAGTTGTGGGGCTTTAGGGTAAGCATCCACTGAGCGCTGACCCTGAGAGCAAGCAGATTTTTTCACACAGATACAAAAAAAGCACAGATAACGTCTCCTTAAATACTAGTAAAATTTATTCAATAAAGCCATAGCTGAACAATCAACAGTGCTAGGCTTAGCAACCCATTATATTTGCTAAACTAAACACAAATAACCATGGCAAGCAGTAACATGACCATGAGGGTGAACATAATGGTGACGATGGCAAAACTGTGGGATCAGTGGCTGTATGTCAAGGATACGTGCTGTGGTGTGTTAGTTGGTGGGAAAGAGAGGCAAGATTCCACCCAGGTGGAGGACGAATTTCCTCTAGTTCAAGCTCGAAGCCACCGGCCTAAACTGGAACGTGTTGCACACGAGGTCCCTGCTGCTTTTAATCCCAGATACCTGAAGTCCTGTCATCACACACCTTTTAAATCCAAGCAGATCAACTTTCCCAGTCATGTCAGAGTATTTAGAGTGTATTTGAATAAAAAATGAAAAATACCATTATTTAGAGATCATATTTCTATTCAATTCAATATAGACAAAATTAATGCCCTAAAGGAAAATTAAATAAAATTAAACATATTTATTTTCTTTATGCTTAGTGGTCAGAACTGTTGCCTCACAGCAAGAAGGTTCCTGGTTCAGTTCCCTGGCATGTCTTTCTGTGCATGTTCCCTCTGTGGTTGCACGGGTTCCCTCTGGGTAATCCAGCTGATTTGGGATAGGCTCCGGCAGACCCCCGTGACCCTGCAAAAGGATGGAGGGTTAATGTTTGTTTTGTCATACAAAAGGGTTTGCACAGGTGTACTGCACAGCCGCCTCACTGAAAGTTGGGATATGTTCATAAATACTGAAAACTGCAGTAAAAGACATGTTTTGACCAAAACAGGAAAAGGAAAGTTATTAAGTCAAATTCTTTTTTTCAGCCTTTTTAGTTGTTAAAAAATATCTAGTCTTATCCACCAGCAACTACTTTTATTCTATTTAATAACATTTTGTTCAAATGGGGAACTAGTGCCCCACACACATTTTCACAGTGGGGCATAAACAAGTTCAGTTATGTAATGGATGTGATTAGTGAAGTAAAAAGAGGATCAGATAATTGATTTGTGATGTTCCAGAGCTCAGTGTCTGCACACCGCTGATGCCTGAAGACATGCAAACTGAAGCTTTTTAACTCTGCAGGTTTTATACTCAACCAGTCCGTGAACAAATGGCCAAAAAGCAGATAATGCATGAGTGATGGGAACATTAGGTGAGGGAAGGACAGGTGTGTGCTCAGCAGTCAAGTATTAGGCTGCGTTCTGCGCTTAGTTGTCCACTCCTCTGCAAAACAAATTCTCTCTGACCTGAAGAAAAAGTTCTGCAGCCACCCATCTCATTATGTTAACCAGAGCTTGTCTGGAAACAGGAGATGCTTCGTTAGTTACAGTGAGAAGATGATTTAAATGGAAAAGACTTTGCTCTGTGAGAGAACTGTCAAACAATTTACACATCAATGAGAATTGTAAAGCGTACCGCTCCGTGGCTGCAAATATAGATGGTGAACATGCATGAGAACTACATCTCAGTAACCTTGTACTGAAGTGCAGATGATACCTGGGAATGTAGAGTATTGCAACACCAAAGAAGGCATTACGTAAGATCATGTATGATCATTAAGAAGGAGCAGGCGGCATACTGACGGCAGGAGGAAGGCCAGTGTCAGACTGTGGTGAGGGTGCAGGAGGACTTACGCACACATATATATATATTCCTCCCGATTAATAGAGTGATGACGACACCGTCTATGTTTCAACATGTTTAAGTATCTAGTGCAGCAACGGTTTTAAACTATCAATAAATTATCAAGATATATTACAAAAAATTAAGTCACAAAAAGTAAGGCTTTTTAGAGGAAAATACAAGAAACTGGTACGTTCTTACTCACAAAGATTAAGAGACCGTGTTTGCTTTTGCTGTGGGTTCAAGAAAAGCTGCGTATCTAGAAGCAGCGTCCAGTCATTTCCGCCAGTTGCCATACACTCATTTTTTGCAACCAAAGACTGGATTTAATAAAACTGAGGAAGTACACATGGGTAGGAAGAATCAAAAACGTTTTAGTTGTTTTTTTTAACTGTTTTCTAAAAAAACAAAAACAACTTACAATGTTTGTGAATTTTTTTTCTTTCTTTTTGCGCCCTCGAGCCGTCTATGTTAAAATGCGGCTCAGTCCAGCTCCACGTGTCACCCGTACTTCTGCTCCCCAGGCCTGGTGAATTAATGTCATCAGGTAAGAGTGCATGTGGCTTGCAAGCTCGTTTATGTGCCCAGTCTGTGACGGCAGCAAACGAACTTCACATCCACATACTGCCTCCCATCTCCTGATAATCCTTAAAACATAAAGGTGTCACTGCAAACTGTCCGGGTTAACAGGTGGATGACGGCAGTCCGGTGTAGCAGGTGACTTGCTGAGCGACTGCGGCTGGCTCAGAGGCAGGACGTGATAAAAGACTGCTGTGGTCTGGTCCTTGGTTCTGTCGGAATTGTTTGAGCATTCACGGGCAGAATTACACAAAATGAGTGTCCTCGTTTTTCTTAAGTTCTTGTTCGCCTCCATCTGTATGATCAGTAAAGACGACTAGCAACATCCACATGTTCGCCGCTGAAACCAGTGAAGGACGGCGAACAGCCATGCCAGTGGCATCGCCAGTTACAGTTTTAATTGTACAAACGTATCTCAAGATCAACGCCAACCAAAAGGCACCTCCTAGTGCCTCATGTGTCCTTTTATGTGATTTTCAGATTTGGTGAGGATTTCTTTTGTCAGCAACTCTATAACTAACATTAATAGTCTGTATTGCAGTGCAACAACACATTAACCCGATATGAAGATGAGAAGGAGTTGAGCCGTTTAGATAAAAGCCTTAAAGTGGAGGATGCTGAAGTCACACACAGGCTGTGCATATTCTTGTCACTGCTGTTTTAACCGTCATCTTTGCTGTTATGTTGTTAAAAACCTTCTTGAGTTAATAATTTAAATCACCAATATTTTCAGATTTAACCTCCTACAACCTGCGGATACATATGTGAACAAGAAACGTGTTGACGTGTTGTCATAAAATTTAATTCTTAACTGGGTCCCAACACAACTAGAATTTAAAATGTTGTCCTTGTGCTTTAGTATGAGTGTATGTGTGCATGTGTGTATTTGTGCTTTAGTATGAGTGCATGTGTGCATGTGTGTGTTTGTACTTTAGTATTAGTGTATGAGTGTATGTGTGCATGTGTGTGTTTGTGCTTTAGTATGTGTGTTTGTGCTTTAGTATGAGTGCATGTGTGTGTTTGTACTTTAGTATGAGTGTATGAGTGTATGTGTGCATGTGTGTGTTTGTGCTTTAGTATGTGTGTTTGTGCTTTAGTATGAGTGCATGTGTGTGTTTGTGCTTTAGTATGAGTGTATGAGTGCATGTGTGCATGTGTGTGTTTGTGCCACGCTGTTCAACCATCAAATGGACTTTGAAGGCAGTTTCCGCCAGACTGACGACTGCCCATGACATTCTGATTCCCGAGTGGCCTTGTGTCGACACTCTCCCTTCTATACAGCTCGGTCACATTGTCTGTATGTGTGCACGACACACACGCTGGCACACAAACACTTACAGGGCAACTTGCTATATCTAATTAAGGCTGAGTGCCATTTCAGCTTCTGCAGACACCCCCCACTTGGCTGGGTTTTTCCCATCAGTCTCAAATTGGGATAGATGGCTCTTAGGTTCATGTGGTCAGCACCCATGGGAACGTCTCTTCAGTACTCTTTGTACTGTTCTATTTCCCATATCAGCATTTCCCACAAAATGTACTCAACATTAATATTTACCTCTTATATTTACAATTCCCATACTTCCCTTGCTTGTGTCCAGGTCCTTGCTGCTCCTTGTTTAATCTGATGATCCACTGCAGTCGGAGTGCTCAGACACCATTAGCTTCCAGTAAATCTGCAACAAGACCATATTACAGTCATTACGGTAATTCTGTGTTTTTGTGCTCCAAGTGGAGAGGACAAGAAAGGGACTAAAAGCCTCGGAACGAAAGTAATTATGGTTTGTTTAAAAGGTTGTTGCACTCTCTTATAGATACTTTTTAAAAATAAAACTCAGGTGTGTGTTTATTAGGAAGGGACAGAAGACCAGAACTAGTGATCAGCTGCACGTGCTACAAACACTAATCTGTTATTAGTTAAACCGAGGACTCCACAGATTGTTCATGGTGTTAGGATGAGCACGTTTAGACGAAACGTCACTGAGCTACTAGCTGATGAACAAAAAACAAAAAAGAGTCCGTTGATGGTCGAGAACAGCACTTCAGGCAGAAGTCCTCACTCAAATAAATAAACACACATTATATTCAATAAAATAAACCCCTCTTTGGGTAAAAAAACAAAAAACAGATCAAATTTGAATGGAGGTCAGTGAAACCTTTGAGGCAAAATTTGTAGTCTTTAAAATAAAGACTACAAATGAAAAGGTACAAGTGTGTGATTTGTCTTGTCCGGTTATTTGGGATCTCTTGGAGCATTTCTGTTGCTGGAAGAATCTGTCATGAGATTGCATAATTTTTTTGGCTTTCTGCAGAAACTTCATTAACTGCTCATTTATTTTATTGACTGTGATAATTCTATATAGCTGTTAATCACATGAATCTATCAATGGATACCTGAGATTAAACGTTGCACAAATAACCGCAACCACTCATTGACACAGCCACGCCTACATTTGATGGGAAGTCTGTCTAAACACTCTTCTTAAAAAAATAAAAACTGGGTACAATAGACAGTAAGATGTTAAAAAGTGTTGAGGTTTTCAACACATAGTTTCAAAGAGATATGCACTAAAAGTGTAATATTTTGATGGCAATTTGTGTTTTTGTTGTTTGTTTTTTTTTTAATTCAAGCTTTGTACTACTTGCATTTCCTCATGCTTGTAAATCGTATACTTAATTATACATTTCTGTAATTTCACATATGCTGTCTTTAGTTTGACACCAGTTTATTTTAAATGCACTGTGTCTGAAGTGTGTTCATGCTAATTTAGGTTTGGTATTTTTCAGCACGAATTTAAAAACTTCAAAGCTGGACACATTAGAGAGGTTGTTGATGAATGATGCCAAACTCCTCAAATGGGTTTATTTTTCAGCTGTCAGAACAAAAGTATGAACGTGGAAGAATGAAAATGAACACTGCTTGTGGTCATCATAGATTTAAATCTTTATCTAAGAAAACACGCTTTAAGGGCTTTAATACATTAAATGTGTGTGGGATGATCCCTTACTCTACTACACCATCCAAACCTATGTTTTTTTATCCAACAGTTCATATTTCATAGGGAAACCTTGTATTCTTCAGTCCGTAACTTATCGCAGCTCAGAGTCAGTTGTATGTTTTCTTCTTCTTTTAGATGAATTTCTTTTGTTTGCTTTTAATTTTCTGGTTATGTAAAAAGGTTTCCTGGGACCAAAAAAGAAACAAATGGCAATTAGAATTTTGTCAGTACATGTCTCTTGTTAAATTTAACGAGTTAAGGTGTGGAAACATTTAGAACGGTTGTGATTGGCTCATGAGACTTTCATGAATAATCCCTGAGGATGTGCCAGCAGGCGCCGCTCCCCGAGTTCCTCCGATTCCGCTTTCGTCCTGTATTCTATTGTTTTTCCCACATTCCCATGTTATTGATTGTTCCTTGTTCAAACCACTCTGTTTAGCTCTCATGTGGTTGAAGTAACAGAGTCAGTGGTGACACTGAATGACGGCGCCCACCATCCCTCCTCTGAACGGAGGTAATGAGGACGCTATTGTAAATGCTTTATAGTTTTTACCCAGTAAACTGTCTGATGCAGAAGTTAATTGTGCTAACATGCTGATTCCAGATTATACACTTTCAAATACTGATCACCAGCTGATTACTGACTCAAACTGAATATCATTTTGTAATCCGATCCTTTTTTGTTGTTTAAAGATTTTTTAATTATATTCATTTTGTGGATTAAATAGGTTTTAGGTGAAGAGATAAGACAAAGGAGAGAGAACCAGAAACATTTCATTCTTCTATAATGTGGCAGTCTGTTTTCAGATGGATAAAACTGTGCACACAATAGTGAGAACTAATGAATTCAAGAACACAGCAGTCAGAATGCAGCTGTAATAAATCACAGGATGCTCTGGGTAACCTTTTTCCGAGTGGTTAATGCACCTGCACATCCACGCGGTACCGTTTATCCGCTGCCGCTCTTCATATGACACACAAATCGTGTCCTTAGTCTCCACAATAACTGAAGATTACGTTTCTGATTGCAGGCTTTGGAAGCTCGTTTAGCTGTTGTCAAGTTTAAACACCTTCTTGACAGCATATAGTACAAACATAGCAAATTACTTTTCTATGCAAACACACAAACTACTCTTCTAGTTACTTCATGTTGTGTCTAGATTTTGTTCAATCAAATGCTAAAAAATGTACATGCAGATAAAATGCACAACTTAAATGTTAAAGCGTAAAATACACCAACACTGTTTTATGCTTTATTGTGTTTTCTGGCATATTTACAATTTAATGACAAATTATCATCTTAGAAGTGAGGCTTAAAAAAACTACACTGGTTAATGTTGCAGTATAACTGTGCACAAAACACTCATCTTTGGATGGTTCCTTCAGGAGAGTATTTTTTCTTTTGTTCTTTTCTTCATTAGATAGAGCAGAACTTCTAGCCGTATTTAGTCATTCCTAATCTAGCCATTTTAAGGGATTTGAGTCCTCTTGTATCAGATACTACTTAGACTCGAATTCAATAAATGTGAAAGTCCTGCCAGTGAAACAGGAACCTATTTTCTCTTAACTGCAAGAAGTACTTGTGAAACTGACTGTGAAAGTACATCAATAGCAAATTACACATATTGTTTAATAATGCTTCTTTAACCAGAAGGGATCGTTGTCTTTTTTCTTTATTTACAATTACACATAAAGACAGTATCTTGAGCAGCATATACTGAAAGCTGGGAGTTGTGTTTGCGTATGTTGTCGTGTACAGGATATTTCACTACAGCGGAAGCTTTTTAAACAAAGATCTGATTTGTTTTACTCTCGGTAGATCTGCTAGTTCTTCTTCAGGATCTGGAATCACTTGCTTGCAGTTATTGTTTCCATGGGGGCTTGACCAGTTATCTACTTGAAGAGTTCACCTGCTTTTTTCTCCAGAAGGACAAACTTTAATTGGTGTGTTTAGCAAAGAAGGTGTCATTGTTTTCTGTGTTATCAACTTTGATTAGCTTTAGAACATAGTGTTTGCAAAAAACAAAGGAAAAAAAAAAACAAGAAATGTAATGATCATCTTAAAATCAGAAAATCACCAATCTAATATCAGTTAATTTCAAGTGCTTCATGCACTTTTTCTTGCCACTGGTGGAGTTTTGACTACACAAAACTCTGAATATAGTGTCCAAACAAAAAATAATGTCAAACACTTACACACTTACATATTTATTTTATTATTTATTTTTTCCCAGTTGTCTGCATATATATTAATGGTTAATATCAAATTTGGCAAAACCTGAAAGCCACACACAATATATTGCCAAAGTATAGACAAAGGTCACCAATCCAAATAATGGGAATCAGGTATTCCAGTCACTTCCGTGACCACAGGTGTATAAAATCCAGCACCTCTGCAGACTGTTTTTACAACTATTTGTGAAAGAACGTATCGCTCTCAGGAGCTTAGTGAAGTTCAGGTGGATCTGTGACAGGATGTCACCTGTGCATCAAATCCAGACGTGAAATTTCCTGACTCCTAAATATTCCACAGTCAACTGTCAGCTGTGTTATAAGAACATGGAAGTGTTTGGGAACGACAGCACCTCAGACACAAAGTGGTAGGCCATGTAAACCGACGGAGCGGGTCAGCAGATGCTGAGGAGCATAGTGCCAAGAGGTCTCCAACTTTCTGCAGTCAGTCACTACACACCTCCAAACTTCACGTGACCTTCAGATTAGATCAAGAACAGTGTTCAGAGAGCTTCATGAATGGGTTTCCATGGTCGAGCAGCTGCATCCAAGCCAAACATCACCAAGTGCAAAGCATTAGATCCAGTGGTGTAAAACCCACCGCCACTGGACTCTGGAGCAGTGGAGACGCCTTCTCTGGAGTGACCAATGGAGCTTCTCCATCGGTAATCTGATGGACCAATCTGGGTTTGGCGGTTACCAGGACAACAGTTCTTGTCTGACTGCATTGTTCCAAGTGTAAAGTTTGGTGGAGGGGGGATTATGGTGTAGGGGTTGTTCTTCAGGAGCTTGGCTTGTCCCCTTAGTTCCAGTGAAATGAACTCTGAAGGCTTCAGAATACCAGGAACTTTTGGACAATTCCAGCTCCCAGCTTTGTGGGAACAGTTTGGAGCTGGCCTCTTCCTCTTCCAACATGACTGTGCACCAGTGCACAAAGCAGGGCCATAAAGACCTGGATGACAGAGTCTGGTGTGGATGAACTGGACTGGTCTGCACAGAGTCCAGACCTCAACCTGACAGAACACCTTTGGGATGAATTAGAGTGGAGACTGAGAGCCAGACCTTCTGGTCCAACATTAGTGTGACCTCACAAATGCACTTCTGGAAGAATGGTCAAAAATTCCCATAAACACTCCTAAACCTTGTGGACCGCCTTCCCAGAAGAGTTGAAGCTGTTACAGCTGCAAAGGTGGACCGAGGTCATATTGAACTGTATGGATCAGGAATGGGAGGTCACTGAAGTTCATATGTGAGTCAAGGCAGGTGAGACGATACTTTTGGACGTATATATGTATGTATGCATTTTGATCTTGCAACATAGGGTTTATTCTTTTGGTTTTTTTTTAACTTTTAAGGTCTTACATTTTTAAAAGTTAACTGTAAGAAGTTTGGGAAGCACAATGGATTAGTGGTTAGCACTGCTGTTTCACGGCAAGAAGGTTCCTGGTTCGATTCCCCAGCAGGGGGATAAAACGGGTTTAGAAATGGATGGATGAATTTTGAACTCAACATGGCAGCAACTGCTAAATTTCGTAAAAATATACGTGTGTTATTGTATAAAAAAGCCTCCAGCCCGGATGTTATTTAAATGCCTACTAGATTAATAAGAGAGATGTTTTTCATTTGGTCGTCTGATACACTTTTTCCTCCTGATCTGAGAGGAACTATACAACTATTCAGGAGATGCTATGACAGCAATGTTTAAAAAAAAAGGAAGTTTGACGACAGCACCATTGTGGAGAATATACTTCCAAGGACTTATTCTCTAAACAAATCTAAAAAACCTGAATGAAGCAGTGAAATCAAGGCGAACAGGAAGCAGACTCAGGAAAAACAACTTTTCATGGCTATTTGAATTCTGTACAAAACCCCCCAGAACAAACAGCATTCTTTTGACATATGTCAACCTTCCTTTCCTGTCAGATGGAAATAATAAGCATTTTTCTGTAATGTGTTCTTCTTTTCTGTACACCTGGAAGCTTCCTTTCAGTTGGGAATAAAGGATCTTGTTCCTCTGCACTGATTCCATCAGGATTACTTTGGAAAAGGCATAAATCAATGTGCCGGAGCTGGTCAGTTTGTTAAGGGTGCAGAGATTTGAACGGAAAGAACTCATGCAGAGAGTAAGGGGTATTAGTTATAATCGTAGACTCTCCCAAACCCTTCTCCTGTTCCAAATATTCATCTGAGTGAAAATACACAACAGTATTGGACAGTAACTGCTTCTTGATAATCTGGGATAAACCATGTGTGGGATACTTTATGCATTTAATTATCACTGGAGTTAGGGATGCCTTTGATATACTGGGTTTTGAACAAAGGGTTTTTTTATTCATTCATTCATTTAAGCCAGCACAGGCAAATCTAGTGCAGGATTGGTATAGTCAGGAGTTTACAAAATCACTGTGGTGTTAGAGTTAGAAAAATTTAATATTTAATAGTAAGACAATAGCAACTTAACTAGACTAAGCTCCTAAAACCATAAAACAGGCACGGTAATACAAAACTATTTAATTCAAGAAATAAGCAGTAGTCCATTGCACTAAATCTTTTGAAAACAAGTTTGTAAAATTGTCATGTAAACCTGATGTCCAAAGCAGCTCAGCTGGGGTCTCTCGATGTGGAGGAGCAGAGATCTTCTCATCTCTGCTCAATCTTTTATTTTATTTTGGTTGCTGGCCACGGTGTGTGACCACAAGTGAGGGTAGAGACGAAGATCGACTAGTAAACACAGAGCCTTGCCTTTTTGCCCAATAGAGCTATGCCTGTATCACTATGCAGCCCAACTGATCATAACAACATCGGGGAATATCCTGATAGTGTCAGCATTAGTCGGATTGGAAAACTTTGTTTCATGAAACTGGAGAAATGACTGTTGTGTAGGATTGCTGCCATGTACTTTTACCCACAGTGTCACTATTCACTTTTTAACCTTCAAAAACAAACAAACATAAATTTAACCATGAAAGCTTACAATGTGTTTAAACAACATGCAAAATGTACAGTACAAGAAGTGCCATTCATACCTAACGCCAACTTTAAGACAATTGAACTGAATTGATTCAGATATTGTGTTCTACCTCCACCTTCCTCCTGTTCAGGTTCCTTGGGGCACGAGAGCATGTCCAACTGTTATTGTCATTGGGGTTACACCCTTGACAAGTATCACTTTAAAAATGAACAGGATTGTATTACTCATTCAAGAAGGTAAATGAGCATATAGTGTTGGAAGGGATGTTGGTTGGTCTCAGCCAACTGGAGCAATGGGAATGCTTTGGGATCCCCCCAGATGAGCTGGACGAAGAGGGAAGCTTTGGCTTCCCTGTTTAGGCTACTGCATCCACTAGAAAATTTGAAATGAGAAAATTCAAACAAACCATCACAAAAACCTTGACAAAAGTAAACAGAGTAATAAAGGTGCTTAAAGAAGCTGTCATAGATGAGTGGGTGAAATTGATATTCACAAACAAATCAAGAATCTGCATTGAACAAGGAGATGCTTGTCTTAGTTTAGTGCAGGTCAAATTAAATGAGTGTAAGTTAGTGTGTTGAGAAATCTAGCACATTCCTACAGTCATCGATGATACTGGGATGATTTCAGACACAGGACCAGTGAAGATGGATGTCATTAACTAAAAAGTAAGTGCATAGGTGAACACCGACATTTGGATACTTTACTCATTCCATCAGTGCAAAGTAAGTTTGGTAGTGAAGTGGTTTTTCAAATTATAGTTCAATGTGCCAAACAGCAAAGAGTGTCAACACACTTTTTTCTTGTCATCCAACATTTGAAATAACATCCTGTAAAAGTTGTAATTCCCTGTGTTTTTTCTATTTCTTAGTCTTGATGATTTGCACTTTACACTCCTGAACATCTATAACCTGTGGGCATGAGCATGAAAATAACAGATTATGCAGCTGGCTCTGCAGAGTACTCTCCTGAGATACAGTAAATGCCCTATGGTAACAGGAAGGCAGCCTGAGGAAAACCACTGTAAGTGGTTTGAACTTCAAGTTTGGACTCTGACAGATTGTGGTCTCAATCAAAAAGTTTTTGAATTTGCGAGGGATGACTCCTATAATCAGCACAGAACATTCTGTCTTTGCTTTCCAAGTGGACTGGGTTTGTGTGTAAAGCTTCAAACATCTGCAGTGGACGTGTTGGAGTTGTATGCCACTGAAGAGT